>JAIUZE010029284.1:0-11319 GCA_022085475.1 Heliosperma pusillum | reverse complement strand
GCCATGCCCCCGACTTGGATATAAACCCACCAAGCCGAGACACAAAAGCTATCAAGCTGTGAACTCCATATGCTCGTTAAAGATAGTACGAGCCTATCAATGTCATGGTCCAAGCTACTCATTTAGAATTAGAATGGTCAAGACGCCATATATTCATAATTCTCTATGGGTACTTAGTCAACACGACACCAACCATATAATCAAACAGTCACGTGAAAAACATCCTATCATGTGACTAATTGCATATAAATCATATTCAAATATCATATCGCCTCCTATCTACTAAGGCTCATTCAATAATTAAATACAACCTTACTTGAAGACAAATCCCCGACCCGAGTCCCGCGACGGGTCATCAGTCAAATCGGGGCTGACTAGATCTTAGTTTGACCAACCCCGTTGGATCAAACCGGCTAGAAACAGAGTCTTTATCACATAGACATAAAATCAACATATTCATTTCATGTTATTTTATTAAGACTTCTAACATGTGAATTATTATATCATACCCCAAAACCCGTTTGACTAAAAGGATATTAAATTAAACTACGATCTCGTCTTATAATTTCTAACATGTGAGAAATAATAATTTAATGAAAAACCTTTTTTAATTAAATATTTTACTTATTAATATTTCTCGCTTGCTAATTATTACAAAACGCGATAAAAATGACGATAACTCAAAAACCGTCACAAGTCCCAAAGTGGGACCCACGGGCTGAGTGGGGCCGGACCCCACATGGGCCTGGATGGGCCCCACGGCCTGTTTTGGGCTAAAATGGCTGTTTTGATTAAAATTTCTAAAACCGATTTCTAATATTTTCCCGCATGCTTAACATATTTAAAACCCGTCAAAACAACAATTAAACAATCAAACATCGACACAACCCAAAGACCAAAACCCGGACCCACCATGAACCAGCCCAGACCGGCCTGGACCGGGCCTGAACCGGCCTGAACCGGGTCCGGTTCTCAGCCTCCACTTCGGCCACCACCACTACAACAACACCAAATTGTTTCTAACATGTTTTAATTAATCAACACCCATTTTAACAACCAATTTAACCATCCATCATACAAAAATCATTATTATGAAAAATCATCCAAATTCATCAAGAACACCAACATATGAGAAATTTCCTAGACAACATAAAAATCATAACTTAATAAAAATCATCAAAATTCATCAAGAACACTAACATATGAAAAATTTCCCTAAACAACATAAAAATCATAACTTATGGAAAATCATAAAAATTCATACAACATGATAAAAAAACAACTCCTTATCATATTACTACTAAAAATCCACAAATCATAAAAACATGAACCAAAAAAACAAAGATGAACCAAAATCAAAAGAAACAAAACTAAAGGATATGTTACTAACTAAATCATAAAAACCATAACATGAACCAAAACTAAAAGCTATGTGACATTTATTCGTCGAGTAAAACGGAATTGTTACCTTAGCTAGCAAACCACTTAGCACCAAAATAATAATAAGAAGTATAATATAAGAAACCCTTCTACTAATCTTCACCCAAAATATACGAGTCTCCAAACTCGTCTTCAAAATCTTACCCTATAAGAAAAGACAAGAAAACATTATTAGAACTAAAAATATGAATTTCCATAATTAAAGTGTTGAAAACAATCTTGACGGAATTGAAATTAAACCATACGTGAAGATGAGGAGCGAAGAGGAGAGGCTAGAAATATAAATTAGGAAGGATTTAATTAAGAAATGAAGATTTTATGAAGGTTTTGCTAAAGAACGATGAAGAACAAATGATGAACGACGAAGAACACGAAGAACGATTAAAGAAAGCGATATTTTGATCTTTATTTGATTTATTGTAAAATGAAAAGTTGTTTGTGAGTAAGGAAGAGTGTGTTGAGCCGTGTGTTTATAGGCAAATAAGAATGTCGAGTTTTGAAATTGTTGTTACGTAATTGACTCGCGTTTAATAATTATTTTACGGTAAACGATTAAAGATAATTAACGATAAAGTTAATTAAACTAAATATCAAAGATATTATGATATTGTAGTGAAAAAATAATGAAAATATCAAGGCCTAAGAGTGGGTAAGTGTGCCGTGTGGGTTTGTGATTGTCGGGTCTGATTTCGAGCGTTTTGCGTAATTCTCGTTAACTGATCGATAAAGTGAAATAATATCTAGATATTATGATATTATAATCAAAAGTAATGAAATATCAAGCCCTATTAGAGGACTAAATGAGCCGTGTGGTATGGTGAGGAAATCGGTCTGTTTTTGAGCGATTTGCGAAATCTTTGTTGACGGATCGATAAAGTAATTAAATATCTAGATATTTTGATTAGTTTAATCAAAATAATTAAAATATCTAATTGTGAGTGGAAAACAATGACACGCGCGTGTGACTCATGCCAAAGTCGAGTTTTGAATTTGTTGCGCGATTTACGATGCGTCGGGAATAGTTAAATGATGATCGGTTAAAAACCGTATAAGTTATTCTTTAAATTCCGAATAAATTCAAAATAAATATATTAAATTATGATAAATCATAATAAATCTTAATAAAAATAAATTAAAAATATTATTTTTTTAAATAAAATTTCGGTCTTCAAACTTGCAAGGCGAGTCGGGAAAAGTCAACGGAAGTCAAAGTCGACTTAAAAGTCGAGAAAATTCAAAAATGACTTAAAAGTCGAGAAAATTCAAAAATGACTTAAAAGTCAAGAAAAGTTTATAACGACTTAAAAGTCAAGAAAAAGTCAATGACGACTTTTAAAAGTCAAGGAAAAGTCAAAGACGACTTAAAAAGTCAAGAAAAGTCAAAGATGACTAAAAACGGTCTTTTCATGAAATCTCTCAAAAATTCCAAATACGAACGCGGAATTTCAAAATAAGGCTCGGAACAAAAATTCCTATTTTAAAAACTTAAGTTCTACCGAAAAGTGTTAGTAAATATTTTTACTAGAAAAATCGGGTACTTTTCGGGTTGTTACATCATATCTCTCAAACACATCCTTTAGGTGTGACTTTTAGGGACCAGTTGATCACCGCCATTAAAATGACAATAACGTCAAACTTCTAGCAAGCCAACCGTTATCGATAAACGTTAATCAAATGATAAGAATACTAAGTATACCCTTTGAACCTGTAAGAGATTTATACACGTCATCACACTAACTGTGGAGGACACTAGCTCCAACATTTAGGTGTAGCTTATTTTGATGAATTGTGATAAGGTGGTCCCTTATGAGAGTAATTTGTTTGAGAAATAGAATTATTTTTGTTATCGCCCTAAGTTTGAATGGAGATATTTTGTGGATTAAACCTTAAACCTTTATTTGTACCATTATCTGTTTCTATTTCCATCCTTGCAATATTTTGTCAAGATTGATCTTTAAGAGATCACATGCTCGTATCTTATTTCTTACTTGGATATCTTCATAACGCTACTATCTGCTTTGTCTATTTCTTATGACCTTGTTATTTTCAACGTCTCTCTCTTGTAATCTCGTGCTTGATTATTCTCGTGTTCTCCTTAAGATTCCTTATTGTTCCCTAACTCGTTGCTGCTCCATCTAATTTCCTCTAGTGGATTGGATGCTCGTTTGTTTGGCTTAGAGAATCAATGTAATGTATTTTGAGATCTTGATCTTGAATATATGTCTTTCGATTGAGCAAATTGCATGTTGTATTCGACCATGGGAAATAGAACTTAAGCTCTAGGATGGATCTCAATAGTGATGATGTATCCTCTCTTGGTGGCTTTAGTTTTTCGAGTTTGATATGGTGGTGTTAATTCGAAGTTCAAGTTTATTGGAATGATAGTTCAGTTTTGTTTATTATCAAAATAGTTGCCTTGGAGATCATTTGGGAATTAGATGTCTCTAAATGTTGGATTCTAAAAGAGACTTTACTTTAGTAATTAAGACTAGTGACCAGACTTTGAGGAATATTTTCGTAAGTAAAGATCGATGCATCTTGACTTATAGTTGAGCTGGATGATTTGAATAGTTGTATCATCGCCATATGCTTAGCCATATAGGACTTGGAGTTTGTAATTGATCTCTCTTGAGATTTTATGCTTTATAAACGAGAAATTCCTTTAAGATTAGGATAGTGAGTCTAGAAGTGATTCGAATCAGAGAATTGGAATGGTGAGCCTATTCATCTTATGATTGGTGGTAATTATGCTTTTCTAGATACGATTATCTATGCTTGTGGATTTGAGTGTAATAATTGATTGGACTAAAGATGTTCGAATATATTTAGGAATCTTTCATGTGGAATTTGATTGTGGATTTTCCCTTGTCGATAGACCTTAGTTAATGCTAGTTGGATACTAGATAAATGGGTTCGTAGTTTGACTTGGCGATTGTCAAGAATTTTGTAGGATCTAAGGATAGGAAGCGGTTAAGGTATGATCGAGATGAGTTACATTCTCTTGAGGACTAGCTTATTAACGATGTTTGTGCTGTTAATTGGATAAGCCCTAGGATGATGTGGCTATGTTTTGAGTTTCGCAAAAATGCCCGAGAAGTTGACCATCATGATTTTAGTATTTGAGTGGAGTGTATTGTTCTTAGGCTTTCCTCCCCTTTTGAGCGAATGCTTTGTCGTTCATTTCTCTCTTTACCTTTCAAATTGACGCTTATTCAATTTGTTATTCTTTGGACATTGTCCTTCTTTCCGCTATTACTCGTTTCGATAAGCCTTCTTGTTTCTTTTTACTCGTTGTGTTTATCTTTTATATATTACCATGATTGTGAGTTTGATGTTCAAATTACTTTTATGTGAGTGCAATATTTGCTTGTCTTGAGTTTGCGATTTGAGAAAAATTTCAAATTTTTCATGATGGGTTTTTAATTTATCCTTTTAAAAGAATCTTAGAAATGAATTTTGTACTTTCATTTTTCGAAAATGGATTTATATTGCTCTTATTCTGGATTATGCGCTTGGCTGGATGCTAGAACTCTTCATTGGAGACGTCTAATGACTGGTTCTGCACTTATCAACGTATGATTTCATTTTAATTTTGTCTTTACTTTGGAATGATAGTGTTCTTGTGTGCACGACAAGAACTATTCCGTTCCACAGAAAAAGATTGTTACCTTTAAAAACTTTTCCTATACGTTTTTGGAAAATGTCATGTTTTTGAAATACATTTCCTTGTAAATGTTTCGAATACCAATTTTGAGAAGACGATTTGGCCCTTATAACTTTTGTTTTCTACTTTCAAGTTTCGAGGACGAAACTTTTTAAAAGGTGGGATGATTGTAACACCCCAGATTTTATAATAATGAATAATTTACTAAAGTCGTATTATTTTATAAATTCGCCTTTTACTTTTATTAATTAAAATATTTTAAGTCGATATTTTATGATTTCGTGCCTTTAAATTAAGGTTAAATAGAATTTAGTTTAGTTGGGTAGGAACCGTCGCATTTCAGTCCGTTATGAGTTCATAATCGGATTCAACGCAAAAATCCAAATGAGTCGACCCGATATGAAATTTGGGTCTTTTATCATCCTTTTTCTCAAAACTAAACCCACTAACCATCTTCTCACCCTTCATTTTCCAGCAACCATCTCCTTCCTCAAACAACCAAAAACCCCATTAAAACTCCATCACTTTATAACCTTAAGACTGATGTCATTTCTCCGTCTCTCAACGAAACTTGACGATTTTTATATCAATCTTCTCCTCTAATCCTGCTCTTCATTTTCATACCATAAAATCCTCATTTCCATCAACTTTTTATTAAACACATTTTCTAGATCTAAACTTAAGACGGGCATAATTTCTTCGTTTCTTAACCAAATTCAATTCCATTTAATGTTTCGGAATCCTCTCACCGTCGTCTTTTTTTCTAGCCAATAAAAGATTGAAACTTTTAACTTTATTTTTAGACCGTCTTTCACCATATTTCGGTTTTGGGTTCTTGTCAATTTATTTAGCGGGAAAGGATGTATTTTGAAAATTTTGGGTCATGGAGTTCATGTGGGTGGATGTTTAGCTTGGAAATCGAGGATTTGAAGTGCTAATCGAGGTAACGGTGATGGGTTACTCGGTATCACCTCTTTATGTGTTTCTTATGTGTTTTAAATTAGTAATTATGATAAAGATTAGTGCTTTGTTAATCAGAGCCATGAATTCATGTTCTTACATGTTAATATTGAAATTGGGTAAAGTTGTTGTGTTGTGCCTTGTTGATGATGAAATGAATTTGCACCCATGTTTATGGTTGTTTCATGCTATTCAAGTTCTTGTATGAAGTTTACATGTATTGTTATGCTTTAGTAAGATGAAATTAGGGACACCCGTATCGGCAAAAACGGGTCTGTAACGGAACGGGACGGAACCCACTGGCTGTGAAACTTTGACAGATCGATCGGCGTCGAAAAATTAAGTTGTTTAGGCTTTTGAATTTCTTGATTCGGAGTTCGTATGTGGAAATGGCGTCCGTTTTACTATTTTGAGCTTTTGAATGATTATAATATATGAAAATTAATTCTTTATATTATTATGCTTAATTATCATGTTTGATCTTGAGTTGAGCCATTAAGGTGCTTTAATTGACATTGTCAAATGTGGTTTATTGTTGATAATTGTTGTTGGAATTCAATAAGCAACCACGGAATTTGGATTGGTTGTTGTTGATGCTGAAAATCCCGTGTTTCTAGTCCCAGCCGTCCGACCGGCCGCCGGTCAGTCGACCGGCTGGGAACACCTGGTGAATTTGTTGGAATTTTGTTAGCATGCGAGTCCCAGCCGGCCACCCGGCAGCCGGCCGACCGGCTGAGACCCCCCCTTCCCCATCTTTCCTTCTTTTTCTCTTTTGGCATGCGTCCCCAGCCGGGTAGCCGGCAGCCGGTCACACCCACCGGCTGGGGATTCCCTGTATTTTATTGTTGTTGTTGATGATGCTGAAGTGCCAGTCAGGTTGCCGGCGGCCGGTCCCCCTGACTGGCTGGCACCCCTTGTAGCTTATTCTCATTTCTTTTCCATATGACTTCACATGTAATAGTTTGTATGGTTTGTTTATCTTATAAACTTGCGTAATGACTTTAAATATTCAGGTTTAGAATATATGATATCTCACATGCTTATATCACATGTTTTTCTGACGATTTTGATATGTTTCCTCTGGAGTCGGTTTACCCCTTTTGTGTTTGATTTGAGCACTACTTGTTGAGTGCTTTGAACTCTTATTACCCGGTTACACCTCATCCTCGTTAGAGTGGAATGTCAGAGCGATGGGGTGTGTCCTTGATGCTTGTATGCATGTTTTAGTGAGGATATGACGACGTTGTTGGGAGGTGAACGCAATGCGTTGATCGACTCGGCCGTCAAATGTTGTATCCTTGCGAGGTGGTGTCATTGCATGTAGCGTACCGCTTGATTATGATCCTTTTGCTCTTTCCGCCTCTTTCGTGTAGTGTGACCGAATTTGGGGTACTCGACTTCTGTGTTTGTTGAGTCTTGGATGCGAAACGTTTATCGCATGTCGAATCGGAACACGTTTATTCCGAGAGTCTGGCCAGGTTTAGACTAGGACCGTATTATTATCGTCGTCCTACCGGGAGGAAATGAGTCTTTCATATACGCAATGTTTATCGTGTATAGGTTCAGGGAAACGTTTATCCCGTGGACGTGTTTTGATCATACTTGTTATGTACATGATACTAGTGCGTGCCATTTACCGTGAGAGTGTGTATGCTTATGTTTGATCATACGATGGATTGTATAATTGATTAATTTGGATTCCTATGATTGGTTTGTATGTCGAGTCCCAAACCTTCTCAAGCATATGTCGCTAATGGTGAGATGCAAGCCCTTAGTGTTCTATATGGTTGTCAAGAGGAGTCTTCCCCGAGTCTTGTATTGCATGATAATGATGGATGATGGTTTTCTTTACTCGTATATTGTTATTATCATAATGTTATTCTCACATCCGGCATGATATATATGTTTGCATGATGACACATGATTACATGCTTGTTTATGTGCGTTTTGATGTGATATGGCTGGGAGAACCCTGAGTTACTCCCCACTGACTGTGGCATTCATTTTTAATGAATGAACATGTTGCAGGTTGGTGTTTGCATGGAGTTGTGGCGAGTGAGATAGCGAGCGTTGTACTGACAGCGATTCACCCTAAGCGTGTAGTTTATATTATTTATTATCTTTACTCTGTTTTATCAAGGGATCGATGTCCCTTGTATTTATTTAAGATACAATTTGTATAAACGATTTATTAAATTAAGTTTTGGTTTTGTGACATAGTGGCATTCGCGGTTTTGCTTTTAAAGTTTTTAAAATCTCGTGTTTTCCGCAGCAAATCTATGTGTTTACTTTACTGCGAAATCGCGGGGTGTCACATATCAAGCAAAAACTAGCAATTATACAATAAATCCTATATTTTCATATTTAATTCAATCTGTATTATTGCGCAAATGGCTGCATCTTCCTCACTCGACAACTTGCTAAACCAATACACATTCATACATGTCATCCTATTTCCGCCTCAGGTAATTTCATTGTTTGTTGAAAAGTAAAATAAAATTGTACATCACTACGGCACCGCCTCACACAAATATTTATGTAAAATCACGAGACCAATTGTCAAAAATAACCATGTAAACGTTGTTTTTAGTAACAATCACTCGTATGAGTCATCTTATAATTTGGATATACTCCGTACAAATTTTGTGTAAAATAAGTAGTGTTATTGTAGACCAAGTAATAATTAACATAACTAGCCCCATTAAATTATCTTTTTATATACACTAATGTCTTTATTTTGTAATTTTATTTTATGAGTACTACCAAGTTTATTTTAAGCAAAAATTTACTTTTTTTTTTTTTATATTTATTCCATAAATATAACTTATAAATTTGGTACGACAAGATGCACAACAAGGTATTATCGTACTAAATATAAAAGTAACACTTACATACGATAAAATAAATATGACGGGATTAACATACAGAAAATTGTTTAAACGGCCTTGTACCCGTTAACATTATAGAAATTGCTACAAATTAAAAAGTATCACATTTATTTATGCATGAAAGTAATCTTACCATAAACTATTACGGAGTATTAAACGGTCTGTTATAAAAAAAAATTCATAAAAGTATAGGTCTAATACTTATACTGGTAATTTTTTAAATTATATGCAGACAGGTGATGAGGACAATGCTTCAGCCCCAGTGTAAAACGACTATTACGTACGTCCATGTAAACACCAACGAATTACGTCATGAACATCGTGTAATTAGTTGGTTATTGTGTACTCGTAATAGTTTAAATAATATGAGTCTTGTGTTTCCCATCGTCATGTATCTTTATCCGTTTAATCAATATATATATATATATATATATATATATATATATATATATATATATATATATATATATATAAAAGAGGCTTTTTTCGAGGCACGTGAGTGGCTCCACTTTTATAGGAACTTTTAAAATAAAAAATAAATTTATACTTATACTTTCCAAGTTATGGTTGAACTCTTAGATTTTGATTATATTTTTTAAATTAATTATTTTCCTAATAATATTATCAACTTTTCAACATTAAATTCATGCATATACTTTCCAAGTTATGGTTGAACTCTTAGATTTTGATTAAATTCATAACTATTATTTGTCCTACATTAGAAAATAATGTAGATGTGCATGCTAAAAATATTACATATAAATAGTAGAATTGTTCCACATTGGAAAAATAATAAAGTGGGTAATCCTATGATTATAAATAGGAGTCATCCTTAAACTTTATGTATCAACCCAAAAATTTTGAATCTCTTAAATATTGTCTTAGAGATCTATTAAAAGTTTTGAATCTCTTAAATATTGTCTTAGAGATCTCTTAAAAGTTTGTAGATGTGATGAATATACTATGTATAAATAGTAAAATTGTCCCACATCATAAAATTAACATAAGGTGGGTGATCTTATGATTAAATATATGAATCATTCTTGGACCTTATATAACAAACTAAAATCTTTTAAGTCTCTTAAGTATTGTCTTAGAGATCTCTTAAAAATTTGTATATTATTATTTTCACAATTGTTAAATTTACATCATTAAAAATTAATTTTAAAAGGTATTATTAAAAAAATTTAAGTATTGTAAAAAACAATTATGAAGATAATATAATTAGATTCGTGGTGAAAAAAAACCCTGCAAAGTACAGAAACTCATATTATTTGGACATATTTGGTGTAATTTTTAGTATATTATATGTCCGACATTGAAAAATAATGTAGATGTGGTGAATATATTACCTATAAATAGTAGAATTGCCTCACATCAGAAAATTATCGATCATAAGGTGGGTGATCTTATGATTACAAATAGGAATCATATTTGGAACTAAAGTTTCAACCCAAAATATTTTGAGCCTCTTACATATTGTCTTACAAAACTCTAAAAATTTGTATTATAATTTTCACTATAGTGAAATTTGCATCATTAAAAATTAATTTAGAAAAATATCATAAATAATTTTGATGGTACACTATTTAATGTGTTATTTGTTCCACATTGAAAAAAACAATGTAGGTATCGTGACTCGTGAATATATACTATGTATAAATATCAAAATTTGTCCCACATTAAAAAATTATCATAAAGTGGAGTGATCATAAATATGATCATCGCACGAGCTTTTAAACTATTTTTTTATATTGTTATGTTAATAAATGACTTTAAAATTTTAATAAATGACATTTAAATTTTTTTTATATTATTCTAATATTTATATAACAGTTTAGTAACAGTTAAGAAATAAATATTATATGAAAAAAGATGGTGTACTACTTAATTTGTTATTAGTCCCACATTGAAGAATAATGTATGTGTGATGAATATATTACTTATAAATTGAAAATTGTCCCACATTGAAACATTATTATAACATAGGGTGATTCTATGATTATAAATATGAGTCATACTTGAACTTAGGTATAAACCTACAATTTTTTAAGTCTCTTAATCATTGTTTTGGATAGCTCCAAATGGAATTATAATAGTCACAATAGTTAAATTTACATTATTAAAAATTAATTTAGAAAATTATCATAAATAATAATTTTGACGATAAACTACTTAATGTGTAACAACCCGAAAAGTACCCTATTTTTCTAGGGAAAATATTTTACGGATACTTTTCAGCAGATTTAAGTTTTAATTTAGAATTTATTGTTTCGAGTTGAATTTGGAATTTCCGAGTTTGTATTTGGAATTTCTGCGAGATTCCATGAGAATCCAGTTTTAAGTCATCTTTGACTTTTCTTGACT
>JAIUZE010029281.1:0-12500 GCA_022085475.1 Heliosperma pusillum | reverse complement strand
AAGAAATCGCATGCTCGTATCTTCTTTCTTACTCAGATATCTTCATAACTCTACCATCTGCTTTGTCTCTTCCTTGACCTCGTTATTTTCAGCGCTCCTCTCTTGTAATCTCGTGCCTTATTTATTCTTGTGTTCTCCTTGAGATTCTTATCGTTTTCTATCTATTTGCTCCTTCATCGTTTCTCTAGTGGATTGGATATTCCGTTTGTAAGGCTCAAAGAATAAGCGTGATGTAATTTGGGATTCTTTAGCTAGAATATGTGTCCTTGGATTGAGCAAATTTCATGTTGTATTTCATCATGGGAAATAAGACTTAAGCTCTAGGATGAATCCAAATAGTGATAATATATCCTGTCTTAGTGGTTTTAGATTTGTAGTTGGTATTGTAGTGTATTTTGAGAATTGAGTTGATCATGATAATATTCGTTGTTGCGAGATATTGAATAGTTACCTTGGAGGTTGTTTGGGAAATTGTTGTCTTAAAATAAAGTGTTACCTCTAAAAGGAATCATAGTTTAGAGATTGAAAATGTTCGTTGCAATCAACCCCCCCCCCCAATCTTGGATAGTGAGTGGCTCAGTTGTTATGGATTATAGAGTTAGAATGGTGAACCCATTGTATCTTGAGTATGGTAACCTCCATATTTTGCTATGTACTATTTTATATTTGCAGGCTTCGAGCGTAGTAATGATCGAATTAAGGATGTTAGGATCGTATTAAAGAATCTTATAAGCGATAATGATTGTGATTTTCCCCGTCCCTTGTCTGATACTTTGGATATCCTATAGTTGGATCTTAGTAAGTATGTTTGGTTTTCGTGGATTGTGTTTGATTTTCTAGATGAGAAAGTTCATTGTAAATTTAGGATGATGAGTTTGAAGTAAATTGGATTAAAGGATTTCATGGTAAGTCCTTTTCTTTGTGGTTGTTAGCGATCATGTTTCCATAGATAAATATTTTGTTGGTAGTTTCTAGTAAGAGTTTTGATGAAACTAAGAAGATTAAAGTGCGTAATAAATCTTTCATGTGGATTGTTAGTTGTGGAGTCTACCGTGCCGATGGACCTTAGTAGATTCTAATTGGATTCGAATAATTGGGATTTATTACTCGAAGTTTCGTGATTATGGAATATTTTTGTAGGATTTCTGATGATTGAAAATGATGAGTTGCAAATTGGGTAATTTGCATTCTCTTGAAGATTTGGTTTATTAGTAGAGTTAGTGATGTCGAATTTTTGTAGATCTTCCTGCCGACTTTATCTTGATCTTCCTATCCCAAAGAGTTCGATTTGTTTCGTTTTTGCGTGTTTAGTATATATTTTGTTACCCTGAATTGTGTGTGAATTGTACGAGTCGCTCTATGTACGTGTAATGTCCTGTTATTTTATTTTATCTTTGATAAAACCTTCAAAATTTCCATATTATATTTCTAATTTAGCGTTTCAAAGAAGTCTAAAGATGGTTTTTGTACCTCCTTTTTGGAAAAAAATAGATTTCTTTCGCTTTTATATTTGGATTTTACGTTTGGTTGGATGTTTGCACTTGTTATTGGAGACGTCTGATACCTAGTCCTACACTTACTAACACTTGTTTGATTTTCGATTTTACTATTTTGACTTTGATTTGATTTGGATAACTAGAGTACTCGTTCGCGACGGGCACTCTTGTGATTCGTAAATAAAGTTTCGCACTTATGAAAAATTTCCTTAAACCGTTTTTCGAGAAGGACATCATTTCATAAATGTTTTCCCTTATAATAGTTTTCGTATTAATTATGAAAACCGACTCTTGTCCCTGATACATTTGTTTTCTACTCTCAAGTTTCGAGGACGAAACTTTTTAAAAGGTAGGGTGATTGTAACACTCGCAAATGTACCCTATTTATATAGTAAAAATATTTTACGGATACTTTTCAGCGAATTTTAGATTTATTTTGGAATTTAATTTTTCGAGTCGAATTTAGAATTTCCAAGTTCGTATTTGGATGTTTCGCGAGATTTCAGGTAAATCCCATCTTAAGTCGTATTTGACTTTCGTTGACTTTTTCCCTCATATACTCCCTCCTAAACCCTAACTCCCTCACACAAACACAACACAACTCAAACTTTCCTTCTTCTCTAAGAAACCAAAGAAACCTTGCCTCCATTTTTGATCCGTCTTAGAATCGTCATAACTCATTCGTTTCTTGCTCAAATTCACGTAAGTTCGTCTTATTCTTCCCCTCTTAGCTTCCTCTATCCGTATTGGTAATCAAATTACCGTCTTTCTCGCTTTTTAAATTATCCGTCTTTCTCAAGGTGAATGATATTCATCTTTTATTATCTAATTGTATGTAGGTGGAGACTAGGAAGGTTAAGAAATCGATTAAAGACGCGAAAAGGTAACGGTGAAGGGTTACTCGATATCATTTACGTGTTTTATGTGTTTTCTAGGCTAGTAATCGTATTTAGATTATGGTTAGTATGCTTAGGACTTGTGTTGTTGTTGTTGGTTGTTGTTAGTGATGATAAATGAGGATTTTTGGTTGATAACTTGTTGGGATTTGATTGTGGCTGAATCCCGTGTAGGACGCTGGCTGCGTCGTGGAACGCAGGCTGCGTCGTAGGACGCAAGCTGCGTCGTGGGGCGCAGGCTGCGTTACGCGCGGCCGACAGTTATTTTCCTGCACTGACCCCTTTTCGTAAAATGATCATATCTCCTTCGTTACTTGCTAGTTTTGGGCTTGTGACATCCCGTTGGAACCATAAGAGAATAAACTATCACCTCCATTTTGAATTTCTGCATTTGCATGTCCAGAACTCTAGTTATGACCGTTTGAAGTGGACCCTTGTTTTCGTTGGTTTCCAAACAACGTTGTGTTGGAGAGGTGATCTATGTTTTTATTCATTATGCTTCATAACTCGCTCTAATTCTTATGTATCATGTATTGATTAATTTTTATCATAGTTAAGTTTATATAATTCTCTATTCTCATGTTTTGTGACGGTTTTTGGTATGTCCCACTTTAAGTCGGTTTTTACAAGTGTTACGGTTTGAGCACTATTTTGGTATGTGCTTTGTACTCTCATTCCCTTGGCTACCTCCACGTTCTTAAGGCTGGAATGTCGGAACGGGGAGGTATCCTACTGCTTAAATGCATGTGTTAGTGGGCATACGACGGCGTTGTTGGGAGTTGAACGCTTTTCGTTGATCGACCCGGTCGTCAAATGTTGTGTACTTGCGAGGTGGTGTTATTTGCATGTAGCGTACCGCTTGTTATGAGGCTTGTGCTCTTTTCCGCCTCTTTCGTGAATTGATCTACCGAATTTGGGGTACTCGGCGTCTATGATTGACCGAGTCTTGGATGCGAAACGTCATCGCATGTCGAATCGGAAAATGTGATTCCGAGAATCTGGCCAGGTTTAGATTAGGAGCCGTTTTATTATCGTTCCTACCAGGAGAAATTAGTCTACATATACGAAATGAATTGGATCGTGTATGCGTTCAGGGAAATGTGATCTCGTGGATGCCTTTTAATCATACTTGCCATGTACACGGTGCTAGTGCATTTCATTTACCGTGAGAGATGTCGTCTTTGTGTCGTTGTTCTTGAATGCGTGATTTCATGACTTATTATTCATGGTCATTGCATGATTGGGCATTGTCAGTGTATTGGTACGTTTGAATGGATGATAATATGATGGATTTATTGTGATCATCGCATGACTTGGCATGATTGTTTGTCGAGTCTCAATCTTATCAAACTTTTACCGCTAACGGTGAGATGTAAGCCCTAGTGAGCGTATTCGGTTGCCTAAGAGTGTCTTCCCCGAGTATTTGTATAACATGATGGATTCAAACTTGTAACTCTTATGCTCTTATCATTATATAATGAATTGCCTATCTATCCTTATCGTATCTCACATGTATATCTATATGTATGCATGCTCTACTTTTGTATTTCTTTCTATGTACGTTTAATGTGATATGGTTGGGAGAACCCGGAGTTACTCTCCACTGACTGTGGCGTTCATGTTTTTCATGGATGAACAGGTTGCTTGATTTGGATGGCTTGTTGCTTATGCTATTTTGGGTTCGGGTGTGAACTAGTGGGCGTTGTCCCTGGATGAAACACCTCTAGACGATTTTAGCTGGTTGCTAATAACCTTGTCTTTTGTTAACACTTTGAGAGACTACGTCTCTTGTGGTATTTTTATTTAGTTTGTAATATTTTGACACTCCTCGTATTTTTGTATCTTGCATGTATAAAGCTTTTTAAAATACCGTATTTCCGCTATATAATTCACATGCTTGTATGTTTTATTTTCCGCATTCGCGAGGGTTGTCACATTGGGTGACTCATCTCTTTGGTGTAACCTTCCTGAAAAAACAAAAAAAAAGTTGTATAATTAAAAACATTAAGTGATAAAAACAAAGCAAAGCTAATAAATAGTATTAAACTTGGATATAAAAAAAACTCCTTAATTTGAAATTAGACAAACTTACGTTTGTCTTAGCAGCTGTAGGATTAACCCACTCGCCGTTCTTGTTTTTGTTTGTTCTCTTAAACAACTTGTATGGTGTAGGATCAACCTGAAAGTAGTATAAAAACATTAAGTGATATATCGGCAATATTAATCGTTCATAATATGCAATTTGTGAAGTAAAAAATAAAGAACTTTCCAATTCTTTAAACGCATCGGAACAACTCTTCCGGCCTAGAGTATGGGTGCCCAAAGCTTTCTCGCCACCCGACCGTCTATTTACCTTGTTTATGTTGGACTTCTTGGCAAATTCAGGATCACTTTCGGGCCTTTTTCTAATGGTTTCCCACCAAGACTCAGGCACCCAATCCGGTCTTTTTTTGTTATATTTGAGGCCACCAACAAGTGAGGTAATCCACCTCGTGACCTGTTTCTGCCATTCGGGCTTCGGGTCGTAGTTCGGATCGACCGAGTTCACATGATTCTATTTCATCATAAACAACTTGTTAGTAATTGATAAAATTGTACATCATCACGTTTTGAATGAAAACAAATACTTTTTAGTAATAGATAGAACCGTAATAAAATATACCTGAAAGTATTCGTACATCCGCCTACGCTGTGAATGGCTCGCTTCACTCCATTTGGTGAATTACTCCCGGCCGATGGTACGAATGAAAGACCAAGTAATGTATTGCTTGATCGGCTTGTCATCCCACCTAAAAAAGATACATATTAGAACGAACGCGAAAATAAAAGTTAGCGTAAATGTTATAATAAAATAAAGTTAGCGATAATAAAAGTTTTCTATATATGAGACACTTACCAATGGCCTACGTCAGGATTGCGAGACAGAATAACCCGCGTCCCCCCCTCCTGTTGCGTAGTCGGCATCCTAACCTGTTCCTGCTTCTGCTCGTGGTAGTCTGAGGCCCCCTCCTCCTCGTTCTCCTCATCATCAGCACAACGAGATCGACTAGTGTTACCTATGAGCCGGTTTATAAACCCACCTACCATAAGTAAAATCTATATACAATGGAAGTTGTTAGGTAGTTCAATATATAAAAACCGTGAGCAAACTTTTTGAATTACATTGCAAAGTTTCAAATTTGATTAATTGTATTTTGACTAAATTCATACTTTTGTACGAATATATTATTGTCACTAATTTAGAATTACAACTAGTGACCCTCACTATCACCATCACTACAAATCAACAAAGTTTCATCATCTGAAAAAAGAATTCTGATTTCTTCCTCATCTTCCTCATTTTGTACTTCTTGACTTTCTTCATCTTCATCACCTTTTTCCTTTTCTTCACCGATGTCCTTGTAATTCTCCCCTTCACCCCTTTCAACAACCACTTCATATTCATCCTCACTTTGTGTCTTTTCCACCAAAATTGGTGAAATTGACTGACTATTGACAACCACATCTTCTTGGAAGACAATTTCATCAACAGGAGCATCAACATGCGATCTTGACTTGATTTTAAAAACAGCGGACCATTGATTATCTTTCTTAGTGATTGAATAATGAGCATAACACTCTTGATCCACTTGAAAAGCTGCCACGAATGCGTTATGTCCACGAAGTTTCTTTTTTAAGTTTACATCGACAAGTCCGTTTAGCTTATGGATACTAACTCCTTGTGGGGATTTATCAAACCAATCACATTTAAACAATATGGCCTTATAAATCATGTGCTCGGTATAATAAGAAAGCTCAACTACTTAATTAAGGGTTCTGTAGTAGTCCAACCCTTCAGTAGAACTCACACAAACCATATTGCTTATAGTAGCTTTCAGAACATCAACTCCCTCTTTTAAAGCACGAAATTTATAGCCATTGGTAGAATATCTTCTCCATGTCCTCACCTAGTTACTTGGACCCCCTGTTAGAGCTATTATTAAATGATCCTTCAATCTATAAGCATATATATAAATAAAACAATATATTAATTATATTAAGATGTTATCTTCTCAATATTAGTTAATAAGAAATTTAAATGTGATCTTACTTCCTTTCCCAACCATTTCGAAAAACGTTTGTCATGTTTGCTCCAAAAATCATCATAAGACGTGACATCAAAATATGTGAGTTTGATGTACGTCTCAAATTCCCTATAAAAAGACGTGACATCATGACATGTTTTAATTAGTAATGTACGTTTTAACTATAATATAATAATGAATTAATTTTACAATTAAAAGTTAATTGTGTAATAATGATTCAATAACTTACTTTTCATAAGTCTCTAAAAATTGCCCACAATTTCTTAGCACATAAAAATAAGCTTCTTCAAACTCTTTTTCATTTAAGTACCTCGGTATACATTTCCCGGTAGTATTTCCCAAGTCATCATTAAACAACTCGGGTATATTTGAATCTAGTTGGTTATCGGAATTCACACCAACCTCCAAGTCCTTCGCTTTCGTGTCAATGTGATCTTCAAAATATAAGGAACAAAAATTTGAAATGTCCTCTAACAAAAAAGCGTTGCATATGGAACCCTCGACCCGAGCTTTGTTGCCAACCTTCTTTTTCAAATGATTAAGGAACCTCTCAAATGGATACATCCATCGATATTGAACAGGTCCTCCAACCTTCGCTTCATAAGGTAAGTGAATAGGTAAATGCTCCATGGAATTGAAGAAAGAAGAGGGAAATATCATTTCTAACTTGCATAATATCTCCGCAATGTTTGACTCAAGATGTTCCACGAAATCAACTTTAATCGTAGAAGTAAACAAGTCTCTAAAAAATTGGCTTATCTCAGTTATAGCATTCCAAGAATTTGTCGGGAGTAAATGTTTCAATGCAACATGAAGTAACCGTTCCATAAAGACATGACAATCATGACTTTTCATGGAATGCAACACCAAATTTATATGGTCAACACACCAACTCAAATCTGACGCATAACCATCCGGGAATTTCAAACTAGCAACCCATTCGCATAGAACCTTCTTCTCCGATGTCTCTAAAACAAACCTAGATGATATGGGTCGTTTCAAGCAATACTCAAGAAAGTCAGCTTTACCCTTAGGGCCAAATGAAGTTTTCTTTGTTACATTCATCATCGTGTTGATAAGCTGTTCAAAAAGGTTTTTCTCAATGTGCATAATATCAAAGTTGTGTTGAATCAACAATGTCTTCCAATGAGGAAGTTCCCAGAATATGCTTTGTTTCCACCAACCTTCAGTTTTGTCGTCTTTCAATCTTTTCATTTCTTCAGCAGAAGACTCGACAACTTTTGGTAAACCATTTACCGAATCCCAGACCTCAGCACCGCTTAATTTGATTGCAGCTGTGGTATTATCAGTTTTCCTATTCTTTAGAAAATGCTTACAATTGTTGCGGAAAGGATGATCAGGTTTCAATAAAGTACGATGACAATCGAACCAACAAACCTTTCGACTATGTTTAAGAAAAAAGGATTTAGGATCTTTTCGAAGACAATAAGGACAAGCACGATATTCGGTTGTGGACTAACCGGAAAGCATGCCATATGCAGGAAAATCATTGATCGTCCACAGTAATGCCACTTTTAATTGAAAATTACGTTTCTGAGTGACATGGTAGGTATCCACACCGGTTTCCCAAAGTTCTTTCAACTCTTTGATCAACGGTTGGAGGTAGACATCCAATTTTGCTTTAGGGTTAGTAGGACCTGGAACGATCATAGATAAAATCATAAATTGCCTCTTCAAGCATAACCAAGGGGGTAAGTTGTACGGGGTGACAATCACAGGCCAACACGAGTAAGACTTCCCAAATTGGCCATAAGGTGAAAATCCAACTGTACAAAAACCTAGGCGCGGCTTCTGGATGCTCTCTATCAAAATGTTTCCACGCTTCTCCATCACTTGGGTGTGCCCTTTTCCCTCTTTCTCTTAATCGAGAGTTTTTATGGTGCCAACTCATCTCACCTGCTATGTGTTTGGTTGCAAATAGTCGTTGTAACCTTGGCGCAAGCGGGAAATAAGTCAGTGGTTTACAAGATATTCGCTTCCGTCCACTTAAATTATTTTTACCTTTATACCGAGAGGCAAGACATTTGGTACATTCCTCGAGATTAGCATTTTCTTCCCAAAAAAGCATGCAACCGGTAGGACATGCATCGATTTTCACATGAGGTAGTTGGGGTCCCTTAAGAAAATTCTTAATCTCTTGAAAATTGCGCGTCATTTGATTATTTTTTGGAATAATGTCACTAATGAATGACATAAAACCATTGGCGCATCTAAGAGATAAGTTGTTCTCACATTTGTGTGCTACCAACCTAGCAGCCGCTTGCAACAAACTCATACAACTTCCCTCATACACTGGTTGTTCGGCTTTATTTAACATTCTAAAAAAGGCTGAAACTTGGGGATGTGTGGTATAACGAACTTCTTCATCGCTAAGGTCGTCGGGATTAAGTCGAGTCTCCATTATTTGCTTAACATTATCACGTAATGCATCTTCAACCAACTCCCGGTAAGGATTCTCACTAACTACGATACTACTTGAACTCTATTCGGTAACCAGTTTCTCACCGTGATACTTCTATACATAATAATTATTAGTAAAACCATTCGACCATAGATGATTTTGAACCTCCCTTTTCGATTTAAAAGCTAAGTTATCGCATTTCTTACATAGACACCTCATTTCACCGCCTAAATCCTTAAACTAAAAAGATTGTTCCGCGAATTCAATAAACTCTTTCTTCCCATTTGCAAATATCAGCTTGGGTTTCTTTTTTTAGTCTAATCTTTCATACATCCACTTTCGTTCTAACCTTTTCATGTTATTATGTATCTACATTTCAATATATATATGTTATATAAATAAATTATCTTAATTAACAACAATGATAATCAATAATCACACACAGTAAATTAAACATTTATTATTATCAATATATATATATAATTGTCAACAAGTTAAATTAATTTTCTTCAATTGGGTCCTTATCACTCCAACCTAAACCCATCCATCAATGTTTCAAGTCACTAGCAAACACCACTTGGAATTTATTAATAAGGAAAACATTTGGCAGCAATTCCCCTTTGTTCTCCAAATACACAATGTTGAATAAATATTTACTCAACATATGCATTCATAGAACATTAAAGGAATTGTTACCGAACTCTTTTGATAGGCTATCGCACTCCTAATCAAAGATAAATACCCTAGACACAAATGAATGTAGTAATAGGGGTCGAACACAAGGAGACGGGAGTTGCTATACAAGTTGTTATGGGGTGAATTCTATCTACGTCGGTTATCAATTGGTTTGGTTGGGTTTATGAAACAAAACTAATAATAAAGAAAGAGTCTAGGGAGTTCGGGTCACACATGCAAATTATGTAAATGCTCAAGTCAAACAAGGAAATTGATAATAACAATAATTGTTTAGGCTTAAGACACCCACCTCTTGATATTAGTGTCGACCATAGATCGGGTTCTAACGAACTCTCCCTTTGGCTAGGTCGATCTACTAACACATGCTTAGTCTAATTCAATTCCGTGCCTCTCGACTTATAGAAAGAATTAACGAATTTAATCAAGGATTGTGATCAATAATCAAAGACTAAGAATACAATGCAAGCATGTGATAGAAACAACTATTTGATATCATAACATCTCATTTCAACAATTGCAAACATTATTTATGCATGGCTTCCCTAATTCCCTAGACAAATTAACTACTCTTGCATAATGATAACTAATCTAATAACAAATGATAAAGTAAACATGATAACTAACTAATAATGGAAATGACAAAGGGAATAACAAAACAATACGAGAAACAAGATTACCTCAACAAAGGAAATAAAACTTGGAATGAAGAACACAATGGAACTAATTAACTTGCAAATGAACTTGTAGTATAAATTGAAATACTTAAATGTAACAACTAATGAAAACTAAACTATTCTAAACCTAATCTAATGACTAATGACATTATGTAAAAGAGTGTTTTTAGAGTGTAGAATGATGTACAAGATGAAGAGAAAGATATGAAAAAGGATGCTCTAAGTGTCGAGGTCCCTCTCCTTTATATAGGGAGAAGGACTTGAAACGCATATATTGACAGAGACCAAACCCCGATCGGGGAATGGAAACCCGATCGGGGTTTCAGTAATCCGGCTACAACTGCTTAATTACTCCATTTAATGCTTTAGGAATCCTAAGCTATGCCTTTAAGCTCCTTAATTATCCAGTTGATTGCATAGTTTGGCATCTCATGAGCATCCAAAGAGCATCCCTATGTTGAGTTGTGGACTCCTTAAGTTGGGCTTCATTTTGGTTTCTCATTTGTACACCAAACCATTTTACAAGTCCTCATGCTTGGGCTTATCATTTCTCATAGTATCCTTCCATTGTCCATCTTGCTTCCATTTTAGCTTAGTGAACTTTGATGCTTGCTAATGTGCTAGGAAAAAGCCTCTAAATGCTTAGACTCCTACAAAATGTAACAAACACAAGCAATACACCTAGAATACGTAATTAGCTCACAAATATACTAAACAAAGTTTAATAATCAAATAAACCGAGCTAAACTAGGGAGTTAAACTATATATAAAATGGACTCATCAAACTCCCCCAAGCTATACCCTTGCTTGTCCTCAAGCAAGCACGCAATATAATGTGTGACAAGGACAAGGGTGCAAGCAATAATCATCCCATCAAAATGCAATCCCCGACTAGTAGTTTTAAAGTACAATGAATCAAATCCCGAAACAACTTGGGCATAGGGAAAATGCAATACATGGATGAGATTTACACGACGACGTGGTAGTAAGGACTTCACATGGACATTTCGACTCTTGCATGATCTTTAAATGACATTGGACTTCTCACGGGACAACACTCACACTAATGAAATGAACATGGCAAATATATGTGAATGAGACACTCTCCTTTCTACGACTCAAGAGAATGCGCCCGCAATATAGTATGGTAAACATTCCAAAATAATAAGACAATCCTAGTCATGATCATAATGCATAAGAAAGAAATCCAATAATACAAAGAAGAAGGCTAGGGCAAATGGGTAAGAAGGTGGACAAATGAATTTGGTCATGTGGAGCTAATGTCAAGCTAGTGACAACCAAATGTGTAAGAATGTTTATTCCAAACCTTAACCCTTCCCAAACGACAAGAACTAGAGCCGAAAGCAGCATATTGGCTCATTTAACATTACAAGACACATGTATACTTCCCAAAATCAACTACTTCATAAAAAATTGGAAGCAACACAATTTTCTTCTCTTCTTTTTTCATCATTTTTCTCTTTTTTTTCATGCTTCTTTCTTTTCTTTCCTTCATTATTTTGCATCTTTCATTTTTGTTTCAAATCTTATTTTTTCTTCAAAGCCAACATCCACCAAGATACAGGAATCAGCAATCCCGCAACGACAAGCTTACAAAAGTGACAAATTCTAGCAAATTCCAAAAATAAAAGCACCCCAACATAAGTAGCAAGTCACTAGCTCAATTAAGGTAGGCAATGTTATATGTAGCTAGGAAATGGGTAATTTTTGGGCAATATATGTAAGCAAGCAAGTGAATGGCTTCTAATGCAATCATGATAGCATAACTGTGACACCCTCAAATTTACGGAAAGAAAAAAAAATAATTTAACTAAATAAAATATGAGAATACATAACGAAGGTGTCATAAATAAAAAAGGTTCATTACAAAACGGAAAAAATATTATACAAAAGAAATATACAAGACGGGAGACATATCTCCCGTATAAATACGGAAATAAAAGAGTATATAATAATATACAATCTAAGAACCGAATATAGGTCCAAGGTAAATACTTCGCTCGCTAGCTCGTCAATGTACTCAATGTATGCATCACAAACCTGCCAACCGCATTAAATATAAACACGGAAGCCACAGTCAGTGAGGAGTAACTCCGAGTTCTCCCAGCCACGAAATGTCGAGTTTAATTAAACATGAATAACAAACAAGCAATGTATATGGAAAATACAAAAACTTAACATATAAGATATGCTTTTCATGTTGTGAAAAC
>JAIUZE010029279.1:0-23602 GCA_022085475.1 Heliosperma pusillum | reverse complement strand
GCTGATTTTTGTTTAAAATTTTACCATTTTTAGGTGCAACCGTACCTTAAATCATTACTTACTTTCCTTTGTGTGTTTTTCTTTTAGGTTGACAAAAATGGTGCGAACAAAAGAAGATCCTAGGTTCCGGGTTTTTGAATTTGCTAATGGGATCCTAAGGGTCCATATCACTCTAATTGCTCTCATTGAAGGTAACCAATTCAGTGGCGAGCCAAATGAAAACCCAGCCCACCATATCCAAACTTTTTGTGAGTTGTGTCAAACTTTTAAGAGGGAAGGGATCACCTAAAACCAAATCAAAGAAACTCTCTTTCCCTTATCACTAAAGAGAGAAGCCAAATGGTGGTTCACCCGTCGTCTAAAAGATGCCACAAAACCAATGGAGTGGGAAGAGATCGTCATAGCTTTCCATCGTAGGTTTAAACCTCAATCCAGCATTGCAACCTTATCGAGTAATTCACGAAGAGAAAGTGGGGAAGGTTCCCAAAGTAATGGCGGAGAGTGAAAGAAAAGCCGAGTGGAAACCTCATGTGATGTTGACACTACCATTTCCTTAGCATGTCCCGTTCCATCAAATGAAACCACCCCAGGAAGTACTTTATATCGTCCAAGAGTTTTAAACCCGTTTACCTCACCAACAACCCCTTGTGAACTTCGTGGAGGAATATGGCATGCACCTCAAAGATGTGGGAATAAACTCACACCATTAAACCCCTTTCACCCACAATTTCGCCAAGCCGAACCTACTAATGCACCCCATACCATTCCATGCTCATCTTTTCAAAATGGTCAAGTAATAGCAAAAGTAGATGCCAAGTTGAGGGAAGTAATCCAAGCACAACACAACATGTCCTCATACTTCGTTTCTACCATAGGGTCACTCAAATCAACCATCATGTCTATCCAAAAGAGAGTAGAAGAGTTAACCCCGTCGAGTTCAAGCCAAACCACCCAAGAGAGTGAAGACCCGTTAATAGTCACAATCGACATGATTGGTGACAAACCTTGTACCCGATCGGGAAAGAGTAAGGAGCCCATCTATAAGTTGCCCCACGAACTTTACAATAATCCTTCACTAGCCAAACCAACCCGAGCCCCTACACAAGAGGAGACATCCCGTCTCGAATCTTTGATCATGACTTTGATAAGAGCTCAAGGGAAGTTAGAAGAAAGAGTTGGTGAAGCAACGATGGCAAATGACAAAGCTTTTTCAAGGTTGGAGGCAAGGATTGGCAAGACATTTCAAGAAGAAGAAACAACCCAAGATTTTCCCAAGGAACCTCCCCTTGTAAAAGGGAAGGTTATCATTCCTTCAAAGCTTAAAGATCCAGGTTGTTTTAATATTTCCTTCACATTGAGTCTTCATAAGGTTAGAAATGCATTATGTGATTTAGGGGCCGCTATTAGTGTCATGCCCTTTACCTTCTATCAAGACCATTGCCCAGTGCAAATGAAGATTACAAATACTAGCCTTCAATTTGCCGATGGAACTATGCATACTCCAGCGGGAATTGTGGAAGATGTCCCCATTCGGATTGGACACTTCCTTGTTCCCGTTGATTTTTATGTAATCTTTTCAAAGAAAGGTAAAGACAACTATATTATATTAGGAAGACCTTTCCTAAATACAGTTGGGGCATGTATCGATGTGCAAGGAGAGAGGATCACTTTTGAAATGGAGGGATCACGTGCCACTTTTGATAGGAAGGGGAATGTAATGAGTGTAGAAGATGGTGACCTCGAAGCATTCAAAGCTTCAGAAGTGTATTTGGATTAGATTGCCATGGGTGTTGACAAAGGTAAATGAAAGTTCAAGGACGAAATCAAGCTACAAAGAGCCCATATCCCTTCACAAGGCTTAAGGAGGGATAGAAATTCAAAGTCTAGCATGACTTAAAAATGCGCTTGTCGGGAGACAACCCGTCTCTCTCTCTTTACTTTGTTTTTATGCATTCCTTATTCCACTCGATAGACAATGTTTGATAATTTTATTTTGGACTATTTCATTTGGACACTCTTTTTGGATTTTTGGGTTGTAATAGCTAGGAAACAATTTTCATTTTACTTGTTATTTACATTTTTAGAAATGCATGCTTAGTTCATAATTTTTCGTACTTGGAACTGGAGGACCTATTGAGATGAAAAGGAGCTACTCTTGGCCCATGTTTCCAAGTCCATTAAGGTTAGTAAGCATGTTCAAGGCCATAGCCAAAAGGTAAGAGCAAGTAACAAAGAAAAAAAGAACAAAATCCGAATCAGCAAACATACCCGATCGGATTCAGGTATACCCGATCGGGTAAGTGTTCTGTTTCGTGCTTTGTCCTATTTTCTTCTATAAAATCAACTTGCTACCTTTGCTTTGCTGCTATTATCCCGTGTTCTTCATCTTTAAAAGCTCAAATCTCTCAAAAACCTTCATTTCTTAGTCATTTCTTGCAAAATTTGTCATCATAGTTCATCCAAGGCAACATCTAAGCACTATCAAGTAAGTTAATTCTACTTTAGTTACTTCACTCTCTCTATTTTTCAGAAATCCAACATGAACAAACCCTAACCCAAATTTGGGGGTTTTTTATTTTACTTGAAAAACTTGTTTAAATTGGATTTCTAATGCTTCTTACATATTATAGAGTGAATGTTAGTAATTAATTAGCATGCTTACTATGATTTGAATGCTCATATGCCAATTAGAATACTCATCTCTACTTTATGCTAAAAACTCATGCTTAATGGTAGTATAATGCTTGAATCCATGCTTTATACTTTGAACTTATGCCCTTATTGTGTTATTCTAGCATTAGTACCTTTAAGTAGTGCCCAAACTCAAGATTCAAGTGTAATGTTTCTCAAAATCTTAGTGAAATATTGTTATGCTTAAAAACATCAATTTGTGCTCAAAAGTAGCATGATAATGTTTCACTTATGAAATTATGCTTGAATTTGTACTTAAAAGCCTAGTATTCTAACACTTATGCTATCAATTTGTGTTTATGAAGATGAAGTGTTCTAATACTAGTTTCTTGTAGCAAATGGCACCTAACCCAAGTCTTAGGAGATCAAAGAGGGCAAGAACTACCAACCAAGAGGAAAGTAGTAGAGCCCGTGAAGAGGACGTAGAAATGCTAGAAGCCGATAATCAAACCGGAAATCAAGGAGGACAAGATGATATGCATGATCCCGATTTTTCGGATGTGGAGTTTAGTTCGAACAAGCAATGGCAAAGCTGGTTTATTATCAAGAGCAAAGGTATGGGAGCTACCAAATTCCTTGATATTTCTTCTTTAAGGCACATGAAGCTTTATGAGCATGTCAAGGCATTATTCAGGGGTCTAGGAATGACCACTGGTATGAACTTTAATTATAAAACCTACCCCTAATTGACCCTTGAATTCTTGAGTTCATTTGAGTTGAAAAGATCTAGGCAAAAAGACTCTAGTCCTCAAGTTCGGTTTCGATTGTTCAACGATGACTATAGTATGGACTTAGGGACCTTTGCTGACCAATTCGGTCTCACCCATAGGGATACTGTTACCTCACCTCCCGAGGGCTTTGATATTAGCCATGTTTGGAACATCATTTCGACTTATTCTGTCTCTCGTTGGGACCATATCCCACACCAACACATCCATCATCTCGCCATTAGAATCTGGCAAAGATTCATGGGATGGACCTTCTTGGGTCGTGCTGAGCCACATTTGGTGAGACGGGTAGAGTTGGATATTTTAGGAGGGTTCTTGAATGTAAATGGTGATGAACCATGGTCGATTAGCATTCCTTACTATTTTGCTGTTCAATTGACTAAAGCCACTAATCCAAAGAACACTAGCATTGTTTATGGAGGCCTTATCACTCACCTTGCTACGCGAGTTTGTGGTTTTAACTAAGCCACCACTGACCTCCAGGCATTGACTACACCTCCCACCGAGATGGGAAATGGGTTGGATTATGATTATTTTGTGCAGCTTAATTGGTTTCGTGTCTCTCACCCCCATATGATCTGGAGGATAGCTGGCCGTGATTCGGTCAAGTTGACCGCTTAGGTAAACCAGATTCCATTGCTTAGGCAGCGTCCTCGACTTCAGGAGGGTGAGACCATCTTACCCCGTCCCACTTATTTTCTCCTTGTTGGGGATATTACCCCCAATGACCCCCCTATTCAGATTGGATCCCGCCGCCGTGAGGTAGGATCATCCTCTCAGCTGACCCATGCTACGGGCGACGTAACTGCCATGTTTCAAGCCTTGACCATGTCCATTGATAGAGTCCAGTCAGACCAGCAGCTTGCTCTGCACCCCATTTATGATCACTTTGCGAGGCAAGGTGTGATTAGACCAGAGGGCCCCCACCCGTCTTTCTATAGTTGGCCCGAAGGGGGGTATGGTACTGCTTATGATGCAGGTGTGCATCAAACCGGACCTGATTACTGTGGTACTGACTATGGCGTCGAGAGTTTTGGAGGATATGGAGGTGATTTTAGTGGTCACCAAGTAGATAAGTACCAGTCCTGTGGAGCCAGCAACCCTACCGGGATCGTTGCTTCTAGTAGTAATTATTATTCTGCAGATGATACCTACTACACAGATGCTTCTGGATCCGCATCCGAGCCGCCTCTTTCAGAGAGGAGAGGTCGTAGCTGGTGGCCTTTGAGATGAGATGATAACAAGTTCCCCTTGTTTACACTAGCTTGGGGAGGCTAGACATTTTGTAAGCTTTTCTCTCTTTCTTTTATTTTTAGCATTTTTAGTTTTCCTTTTAGCCCTTTTCCCAGTAGAATTTCATCTTGTTTCTCTGATTCTATGTGCTACCAACCGTTTCTCGTTTTGCTTCTATTATAATTGCACGCACATTGAGAACAATGTGAAGTTTTAGCTTGGGGGAGGATTTGCATTTAGGACTTACTGCATTTAGGATTGCATTTAGATTTTTACTTTTCTCATTAGCTTATTTTCTTCTAATTTTATTAGTTTATTTTTAGTTTATTTTTTTCCTTGTTTGTTTTTATCATTTTGAAAATCTAAAAAAATCAAAAAATCAAAAAGACAAAAAGAAAAGATCATTTCCATCTTACATTTCTCAATTTATAGTTTTTATAAGCTGATGTTTCATTATGTTATGAGGAATTGTGCATTCATGGGGATGTCATGTACACAGTAGGTAGAAAGTTGCATTTGGACTTAATTAAGCTTGATCTTGACTTTGGCAAGCTACTCGTATTGTAAGGTAGAGCCTCCAGTGGTCGGTACATCTGAACCCGATCCCAGTTTAGGAGTGAGTAGTTTCTCCTAATAGTCTGTGTCACATCAAAACGCATAAGTATGGTCTTTATTCCATTTTCTATAAGTATTACTATCATGATCTACATTTTGAAGCCATTTAATCTTGTTCACATTTCGCATTGCCCAAAAACATCCTTCTTTCTAGCTACATTACATTATTGCCTACCCTTGTTGAGCTAATAACTGACTTTATGTGTAGGGGTGTTCTGTACTTTTGCGATATTCTGATTTTTCCCACCATTTAGTGTGAACCTGCTGTCTCGCGATTGCTGATTCCCGTATTTTTCAGTGAAAGAAATTTGAAAGAAAAAGAAAAAAAAGAGAGCTTTGAAAGGAAAAAAAATGAAAGAAAAAAGCTCAAAAGAAAAAAAAAGAAAAGAAAAAGAAGAGAAAAACGCTTCCATGAATGAAAAGGAAAAGAAAGAAGAATTTCGGGAAGTCGCAACTTGATTTGTCATGATTAATAAGCCAATATGCTGCTTTTGGCTTTGACTATTGTTTATGGAAATTGGTATGAATTGGATTGAGTATTCACTACACATTTGGTTATTACTAGCTTGATTTAAGCCCCACATGACCAAAATCGTTTGTCCACTTTCTTACCCAAATTTCCAAGCCTCTTCTTTATTTCTCAAATGCTTCTTGCATTACATTTTGATCATGATTAGTCTTACTTAATGAATTTGGATTGTCTACCATACTAGACTGCGGGCACATTCTTATAAGTTGTAGATAGGAGAGTGTCACTTCAAATTTGAACCAATATTTCCTATTTCACAAAAATTTGAGTGAAGAGTGTATCGAAAGAGTGCATAGTCAATAAGATCATGCAAAAGCTGAAAAAGTCCAAAGAACATTTTCTATGCTGCGCCGTTATGTAAATCTCAACCATGATTTGCACTTTCCTTTGCCCTTGTTGTTTCGGGTTTATGATTCATCTACTTGTTAAGAGCTTATTTTTGAGATTTGGATGATAGATTGATCATTGTTTGCTACCCTTGTTCTGGTTATGATTGTTATGTTTGCTTGAGGACAAGCAAGGGTTTAGCTTGGGGGAGTTTGATAAGCGATATTCTGTACTAATTTATCCCCCATTTTAGCTCGATTTCTATATGATTTATACACTTTGTTAAGTGATTAACGAGCTAATATTACTATTCTAGTTGTTTTGCGTGCTTGGTCTCGTTTTATAGGAAATGAAGCGGTTTTGCTATATTTTCTTACTTTATGGAGAAAAGGCACTAGAATACAAGTTTAATGAGGGACCGATGATAGTCAATTGACGATTTGACTACGATTCCGCTACATCCTTCCTTAAGTGGACTCATCTTGGACTTTGACTTTGTTTCTCAAAGGAAAACATCAACCCAAGTCAAAGGAAGACTAGCCCAAGCCCAATTACGTGCTGCATTGACTAAGACCAAAGCCTAGAAACGCGTGCCAATGAGGAATTCGAAGAGATGAATGAAAAAACACCAACAGGGATATAGACCCGATCGGGTCACCGATCGGGTCACCCTATACCCGATCGGATTTTTATTCTGTTTGGCCGTTTTGGCTTTTCTTCTCCTAAGCCTTAATGGAGTGCTTTATTAGGTTGTCTAGGGTATAAATTTGGACGAAACACAACAGCTAAGCAGCCCTATATAAGCCTAAACTCATGAGAACAAGAAGGATGCAATCATAACACAACACAACATTACATATTTTGCATCAATCTTTCATATAAGTTTTAGATCATAGTTTATAGTTTATGCAATCTTATACTATTTTTATAGCAATTTCCAAGTACTTCTCTAGTGTTTCTATAAGCATTTGTCATTATATTGGGTTGGATATTTGTTCTTTGCTTTCTTTCTTACACAATTGTACTCCAATCCCGGTAATTTTCTATCATTTATTTACGCAATTTCCGACATCATTGTTTTCTCTTTATAGTATTTATTTTAGTTGTATTTTTTTCATCATCATATTAAGTTCATGAATTATAATCTCATTAGTCTTGTTTTTATATTATTATTGGCAGGAAATGCATATAAAAGTAATCTAGTTGAAACCCAAATATCGTTTAATATGTCATATTTTATTTTGCCTAATCATATAATAATCATCATAAAATTCATCATTAGAATCATTACTAATATAATCTTGATCACCTTAATCATTTTAGTACTTTTATTTCGTAGTTTAATTTTGCTTATCATTTTCCTCTTAATTTATTTAATCACATAAATTAAATCTAGTAGTGTAGGATTATCATTATGTAAATATAATAAATAAAATTGAAATATTGAAATGATTTGCTAGTTAAAGTGAATTAAAAGAAGAATCGATACCAATAGAACCATCTAATTTGTTTCTTCCTTTGGTTGTGTCAAATTCTATAACTTTGTTTAATGGCCATAAACAATTATTTGTATTAGTCAATTTCTGTCTTAGAAACGAGAGTTGGGATGGGAATTAGGACTACCAATAGGGGTTTAGTGACCTAACCAGGCTGAAAGGACGTTAGGACCCATTAAAAAGTCGGTACGAATCCGAGAGAAATATACCGCTACAAGGCTTAGACAATCGTAGTAATTCTAATATTGGTATCAATAAAGCTTTTAAATCACTTGACATGAATTTCTAATGCTCTATATCAATTTGATTAGATAGTTTATTTTATCGTTTTAGTTAGTTTACTTTACCGTCATTTTATTACCGTTCTTAGATAGTTTATTTTATTATCATTTATTAGTTTAGTAGTTTTATATTATTTTAGTAAGGTAGCTTTTCAATATTGTAATTTTAATTATCGTTCTTAGTTAGATTTAACTATTGTCACTTTCCTTTCTGTCAAGTAGACTAGTTCACTTTATCTTGCAATTTTATTATCGTCGTCAATTAGATTAGATTTATTTTTATCGCAATTTCCATACTTGTCATTTAAATATCGTCATTGTATATTTGTCATTTTATTTCATGTTAGTAGTTTAGATAATCACCTCAAAAAAGTCGAACTTAAATAAAAATCACCCCATAGCAATTCATAGTTAACACGTACTCCCTGAGGATCGATCTCTACTTCCCTAATTACATTCTTTATGTTGTTAGCCTAAGTGTGGGTAATTATTTTTGTATCGAGACTGCGACACAACCTGGTCAAATTTTGGCGCCGTTGTCGGGGAGCACGGTTTTGTTTATCTATGTATTGCTGATTTGTGTTGAAAATCTTACCATTTTTAGGTGCAACCGTACCTTAAATCATTACTTACTTTCCTTTTTGTGTTTTTCTTTTAGGTTGACAAAAATGGTGCGAACAAAAGAAGATCCTAGGTTCCGGGTTTTTGAACTTGCTAGTGGGATCCTAAGGGTCCATATGACCCTAATTGCTCTCATTGAAGGTAACCAATTCAGTGGCGAGCCAAATGAAAACCCAGCCCACCATATCCAAACTTTTTGTGAGTTGTGTCAAACTTTTAAGAGGGAAGGGATCACCCAAAACAAAATCAACGAAGCTCTCTTTCCATTATGACTAAAGAGAGAAGCCAAATGGTGGTTCACCCGTCGTCTAAAACATGCCACAAAACCAATGGAGTGGGAAGAGATCGTCATAGCTTTCCATCGTAGGTTTAAACCTCAATCCACCATGTCAAACCTATCGAGTAATTCACAAAGAGAAAGTGGGGAAGGTTCCCAAAGTAATGGGGGAGAGCAAAAGAAAAGTCGAGTGGAAACCTCAAGTGATGTTGACACTACCATTTCCTTAGCCTTTCCCGTTCCATCAAATGAAACCACCCCAGGAAGTATTTTATATCGTGCAAGAGTTTTAAACCCATTTACCTCACCAACAACCCCTTGTGAACTTTTTGGAGGAATAGGGCATGTACCTCAAAGATGTGGGAATAAACTCACACCATTAAACCCCTTTCACCCACAATTTCGCCAAGCCCAACCTACTAATGCACCCCATACCATTCCATACTCATCTTTTCAAAACAGTCAAGTGGATGCCAAGTTGAGGGAAGTAATACAAGCACAACACAACATGTACTCATACTTCGTTTCTACAATATACTCACTCAAATTAATCATCATGTCTCTCCAAAAGAGAGTAGAAGAGTTAACCCCATCGAGTTCAAGCCAAACCACCCAAGAGAGTGAAGACCCGTTAATAGTCACAATCGACATGATTGGTGACAAACCTTTTGATAAACCTTTTGGGAATGGTGCGAGCTCAACCGAGGACCAAGAATTGAGAAGCCTATTGTCCCGTGTAGATAGCCTTACCGTTATTCTCCGCGAGCTTAAAAAGAATTGCACTTGTAATCCAGGAAAGAGTAAGGAGCCCATCTATAAGTTGCCCCACGACCTTTACAATAATCCTTCACTAGCCAAACCAACCCGAGCCCCTACAAAAGAGCAGACATCCCGTCTCGAATCTTTGATCATGACTTTGACAAGAGCTCAAGGGAAGTTAGAAGAAAGAGTTGATGAAGCAACGATTGCAAATGACAAAGCTTTTTCAAGATTGAAGGCAAGGATTGGCAAGACATTTCAAGAAGAAGAACAAACCCAAGATTTTCCCAAGGAACCTCCCCTTGTAGAAGGGAAGATGATAAGTGAATATTTGTATGATTTTAACCCCCAATTTAGCTCGCTTTTGTATGTCATTTGTGCTTTGTTAAGCCACTTTACGAGCTAATATCGTCTTCTAGGCGAATTCCTATGTTCTAACTTGTTTTGTAGGGAAAGTGACGTTTCTACGCCCTTTTTCTATATTCCCGAGCATTTTCCTAGAACCCGACGATTTATAGAGCTCAAGGGAACCCGACGTTAGTCAAAAGCTTCTAGATGGCAACTTACTCAATCGGGTAAGTGTGTACCCGATCGGGTATCCCTGCTGATCCGCACAAATTGATTCAACTTCCTTCTTTTATCCTATATGTTCAATGCTCGACCCCTTCCCCACGAAACCCAAATGCTATATAAAGGATGCTCCAGCCACTCTTCTCAACACATCCTCTTTACAATAATCTCTTCTCTTCTTACATTTTCTCTTTAGATTAGGAGGAAGGGAGAACTAGCCTCCCTTCTCTCATTTTCTTCTTCTTTTTATCTTTAGTTCTTAGTTTATTTCTGTCCTTTCTACATCAAAACTTTAGCTTAGATTAATAAGAGTTTCAATCTTTGTAATCTACTTTGTTGGGTTCAAGCGTTGTAATTCAAGGAACGATTATTCTATGCAAGGGATTTCTATTATTGTTATCGCTTTCGTTGTTGATCGTCACCTAGGTACTTCTATTCTATCCTTTGTTTATTGTCCTTTATTGTTTTCGATTTGATTGTTGTCCTCTTTACATATTATCTTAGATTCATTTTCATGTTGTTATAATCGTAATTTCACTTCTTAGATTGTCAATTAGCGTCGTTATTATCGCCATATAAAGAGTCGAAACCAACTAAACATGTCTATCCTAGTTTTCATCGTTGATATCATCTTAGATTCAAACATTATCATGAGTAAGTAGTCACCTTTCTAGGGTGTAGGGTAGCCATGTTAGATTGATTAAAAGATGACAATTGGATAAAAGAAATTGTGCCTTTAAAACATTGTGTCTATGCATGTTTGGACTTTAACGATAGTTGACGATTTTTGGCGAAAATCATTGACTAGAATGGAATTCTTTTCCAAGGTAGAGATACGCGAATTAAAAAAGACAAAGCATGACATGGTAGATTAAGACCTAGTAAATTGCCTAAAAGCCAGCTAGACCATTTGATCTATGATTGTAATGAACACATCATTCTTACGAACTCACAATGAATTATTTGCATGTTCCATATCCAATTTCATCAATATGTTAATCTACAGGTGTGAACCTACTTCCCTAGATTCTTTTCTTTATTGCATTGTTATTATTTAGTAATTAGTGACAAACATTTGCCATTCGTACAAGATAGAACTCTAACCATAACTACTCACAAGTATCTCCCGTCTCCCCGAGATCGACCCCTTACTTTCCTAATTACATTAATTTGTTGTTAGCCTAGTCTGGGTTATTTATCTTTGATTAGGGTACGCGACAACCCTGTCAAATTTTGGCGCCGTTGCCGGGGAGCACGGTTTTGTTTATTTGTGATTAGTAGAGTTTTACCTTGTCTTTTTCCTTTTTTTTTCTTTTGTCTCGAGGAACACTTGTTCCTTGCAATTTTTCTCACCTTTTCCTTGTAGTATAGTGACTCTTTTCAGGTAATAGGAATATTTTCTTTCAAAGGGATTGCTTTATTTTCTCTCAATGACTATCTATTTCCAACCTCCACAATGCGAGAATAAGCCTTTCCATGAATACATCGACCGATTTTATAGCTATTCTAACCATATTATCTCTCTTGGGTATACCCTTAATGAGACCTATATGAGAGATGTCGTGCTTCATGGAATGCTCATTGAGTGTCATAGCCTGGCTATGCAATTGAGTGGTGGAAGTTTTTATCAGAAGAGAGGAGAGGAACTTTTGATTTTCTTGGACTTTATGGCATCCCAATCTCCGGATAAAACGCACCGGCGGTTGAGAATCCAAGAGCAACCAATGAAATGATGGCTCAAATTCAAATGATCAAAGGGCAAAAGGAAGAACCCACGTTTAAAAAATGTAAGCCAGTCAATTTTCCTTATGCTTTTTCACTTCCCCCATGTAAGTCTATTTTCTCCTATGCTTTTTCAGCCCCCTCATGTGAGTCTATTTCTCCCCCATCATATGAATTAATAGATGACGATGATGATGGTCCAACCTTTTCTATTGAAAGTCATTCTAGTGTCGTTCCATTTGACAATTTAGAGACCCCCATTATTGATATTGACCATATGGTAGTCGAGACTTTAGACAAGGATGTTGTTAAGCCCATTTGTGACTCCAATGGGGAGTCGTTGATCGAGTCATCAGATTTCTTTGAAAATCCCTTCGCTAAGGATATTCCAGATTTATTTGAAAATGATATTGGGTTTTGTGAACCTAGCCTTGAAATTAAGTGGGATCAACCACCCATTTTTGATTCCCAATTCTTTGATTCACCCTACCCCCAATTAGAGTCCACTAATGATATTTTGGGAACTAATTGTTTGTTCTATGATCTTAAACATTTCACTCCCTCTCTCACTGAAGAGTGGAGCAGTTTAGTGGTCATCTATGAAGTTTGTCATGCGCACAATGATAAGATATATCAATTCTTACCTTCAATATTTCATGCCTATATCTTGTCAATTGCTTACATATGTTTTTGTATAGCTCATGCGCAGGTATATGATCGACTTCTAAGGGCATTGACATGTTTTTTAAGGCAAAAAGAATGATTTTCATTAGTAAAGAGTCTAGCGAGACGTTAAACCAGCGCTTCTCGGGAGGCAACCCGTGTTTTCCCTTTCTTTTTGCATTTTATTTTTATTTTTCCCTTTTTCGTTGTTTTGTTAGATTTACTTTGCAGATGAGAGAGTTTTTGAAGAATATATGAAGACCTTCCTTGTCAATTCCAAAAGACTAGCTTCGGGGAGTCCGCGCTCACTAGTAAGCTTCACTTTTCTTTCATCTTTTTCCCTTTTTACCCTTCTTCCCATTAAGCATCTCGTTGCATGTTTACTCTTCGTGCTCAGATTGAGGACAATGTGATGTTTAGCTTGGGGGAGGGAGTGCATTTTCCCATTTTGCATTTTAGTTGTTTATATTTTTTTCAAATTTTGAATAAGAAAAGAGAAAATTTTAAAATTTTGAACACAATTGAATGCTTTTCATGCTTTGCTTGCTTGTTTACTATGCTATCATGTTACATTTCCCAAACTTAGAGCTTTCAAAAGATAATGATTCAATATTTATTGAATTGTGCATACATGGGGAAGTCTTGTACACAGTAGGCATGGAATGAATCCATAGATAAGTACGCTTGATCTTGACATTTGGCAAGTTACATATATTGTAAGGTAGAACCTTCTTAGACTGGTACATCCATACCCAGTCTTATTTAGGTATGTGTAGTTCTCCTTGTGATGTGTGTCATGTCAAAACGTATAAGTATGGTTCTCATTTCATTTATATTAGCATTGCATTCACGATTCACTAAAATTTGAAGCCTTTTTCACTTTGAATTACCCCTCAAAATTAATCCCTTCATACAAATGCTTCACAAAATAATAGCTACACATAAAAACTGCCTACCTTTTGAGCTAGTAGCTAGACTATGGTGTATGGGTGCTCTTTTGAGATGATTTGTTCTTTTAATGACAAAGTGAATTTGGAGAACGAAAATGTTCAAGAAGTGATGTTCAAAAGAAATAGGAAAAAATTGAAAAAAAATAAAAAAATTGAAAAGGTAAAAATTGAAAAAAAGAAAAAGAAATAAAAGAAGAAGTTGTGAGTATCTCCTAAGAAATGTCAAGTCAATATTCAGAAGGAGTTTACCCTTGTGTTTCGTGTGTAATAAGCCAATTTGTTACTTTTGGCTTCGTTATTTGTCTTTTGGGAATTAATCGGAAATTTGGGTTGAGTATTCATTTATCATTGGTCAGTTGCTAGCTCATTCTAACCTTCACATGACCATAACTGTTTGTCCACCTTTCACCCATTTCCCAAAGCCTTCTTCCTATCTTTTCGGCTTCTTTTCTATGTGCATTGTGATCTTTGACTTGTGTTTTGAATTGTTTACCATATTAGACTGCAGACACATTTTCATAAGTCGTAGATAGGTGAGTGTCTCAAAAACATTTATACATAAAGAAAATCACCTTTTACATACATTGAGTGTTCGAGTGTGCCGTGAGAGTCCATTTGTCAAAAATATCATGCAAGAGCCGAAAATCTATAGTGAAATTCTTTGTGCTACGCCGTTATGTAAATCTCAGCCATGTCCATGTATCATTCTTGCCCACGTTGTCTTTGGGTTATGATTCATTATGTTTCCAAAGTTTTACGTTGAGATTTGTTTCTTGGTGGTGTAGTAGCCAATGCTTGCAACCCTTGTCCTGGTATTGTTTGCTATGTTTGCTTGAGGACAAGCAAAGGTTTAGCTTGGGGGAGTTTGATAAGTGAATATTTGTAAGATTTTAACCCCCAATTTAGCTCGGTTTTGTATGTCATTTGTGCTTTGTTAAGCCACTTTATGAGCTAATATCGTCTTCTAGGCGAATTCCTATGTTCTAACCTGTTTTGTAGGGAAAGTGACGTTTCTACGCCCTTTTTTCTATATTCCCGAGCATTTGCCTAGAACCCGACGATTTGAAGAAGCAAGCTTGACCAAGTGAAAGGCATTTCAAGAAGGTTCACTAATTCAAAAGAAAGAAGAAGCAAAGACGGTTTCGCAGTTGTCGGAAGATCAATCAGATAGGCGAAAGAAATCATCGCTTTACATCAAACCCTATCAACATACCCGACTCAAGAGGTCAAGGGGGATGATGGAAGTCAAGTCAAAGCAAAGGGAGATGAAACGTTAGTCAAAAGCTCCTAGATGGCAACTTACCCGATCGGGTAAGTGTGTACCCGATCGGGTATCCCTGCTGATCCGCACAAACTGCTTCAACTTCCTTCTTTTATCCTATATGTTCAATGCTCGACCCCTTTCCCACGAAACCCTAATGCTATATAAAGGATGCTCCGACCACTCTGCTCAACACATCCTCTTTACAATAATCTCTTATCTTCTTACATTTTCTCTTTAGATTAGGAGGAAGGGAGAACTAGCCTCCCTTCTTTCATTTTCTTCTTCTTTTTATCTTTAGTTCTTAGTTTATTTATGTCCTTTCTATATCAAAACTTTAGCTTAGATTAATAAGAGTTTCAATCTTTGTAATCTACTTTGTTGGGTTCAAGCGTTGTAATTCAAGGAACGATTATTCTATGCAAGGGATTTCTATTATTGTTATCACTTTCGTTGTTGATCGTCACCTAGGTATTTCTATTTTATCCTTTGTTTAATGTCTTTATGTTTTCTATTTGATTGTTATTTTCCATACATATTATCTTAGATTCATTTTTGTGTTGTTATAATCGTAATTTCATTTCTTTAAGAGTGTCAATTGCGTCGTTATTATCGCCCATATAAAGAGTCGAACCAACTTAAACATGTTATCCTATTTTTATCGTGATATCATCGTAGATTCAAACATTATCATGAGTACAGTAGTTGTTGGAGCTTGTATTAATGATTTTGATCATTTTAAAGGTGGGTGGATTAAATTAATTCATCATAATTAATGAATTATGTCTTGTAGGTTTAATTGATTTTGTTATGCATTTTATTTTGTTAATGAAGAATGATTGGACTCGAAGGAGTATTTTGGTATTTTTAAAAGAGGTTGAATTGTATTGCTTAGTGATGGCCTAAGTAGATTGTGTTATCGTAATGATGTTACACATGGTCTTTGATGTATTTTGAGATCATCGAATCTCCGTTGTAAATCTTTAATTATAATTTTAAATTTAGAACGTAAATAGGTTTATATTTTGTAATTTTAAAAAAAAAATGTATTTTTAGAAGACCCAGATGGAGATCGGATAGCTCACTCCCGCTCATGTTTGTGACAAACCTCGCGAATGCGGAAAAGATAAAACAGCTACAAGCATGGGACTATTAGCGGGACATGAGAAGTTTTTAAAAAAACCTTTTATACATGCAAGGAAAGGATACGAGGAGTGTAATATTACCAAACTAGAGGTACGAATTATTAACACACCAAGAGACGAAAGTACTCTCCAAAAGGTTAAAAAAGTAAAAGTGATTATTAACAAAATAGATGGGGTATTTTCGAAATAGATGGGGGTATTTTCGAAATAGATGGGGGTATTTTCGAAAATAGAGGGGATTTTCGAAATAGGATGGGGTATTTTCGAAATAGAATTAGCAAACTAGCTAAACAACGTCTAGCGGGTCATCCAGGGACAACGCCCGCTAGCTCACACCCGAAACCCCAAAACATCATATCCAAAAAGTCATCCAAGCAAGCAGCCTGTTCATTCATGAAAAACATGAACGCCACAGTCAGTGGGGAGTAACTCCGGGTTCTCCCAGCCATATCACATTAAACGTACATATAAGGAAATACAAAAGTAAAATAATGCATATATAGATATACATGTGAGATACGATAAGAATAGATAGGCAATTCGATAAATAATGATAAGAGCATATGGAATACTAATCCGAATCCATCATGAGATTCAAAGGACGCGGGGGGGAAGACACTCTAGGCAACGAAATACGCTCACTAGGGCTAAACTCACCGTTAGCGGTATAAGTTTGATAGATTGAGAGACTCTGACAAACAAACCAAGCCAAAGTCATTCCAATGCATCAATCATTTATAATTCATTCTGTTAATCATCCATCAAACCCACACCCGACCACAATGACGACATCTCTCACGGTAAATGAAACGCACTAGCATCGTGTACAATAGCAAGACAAGCCAATGGAAGTCCACAGGATAAGACGTTTCCCTGAACCGTATAAGATAAGACGTTTCGTATACTCATGACCCAGACAAACAAGTTCACGGGATAAGACGTTTCCCGGAACCATGTACGATAAGACGTTTCGTACACACAAGACTCTAATCCTCTCGGTAGGACGACGATAATAATACGGTCCTAGTCTAAACCTGGCCAGACTCTCGGAATAAGACGTGTTCAGATTCGACATGTGGTAAGACGTTCCACATCCAAGACACGGACTTACAATAAATATGCCGAGTACCCCAAATTCGGTAGATCAATTCACGAAAGAGGCGGAAAGAGATCTATAGTCTAAAGTCAAGCTAGTACGCTACATGCAATAACACCACCTCGCAAGTATACAACATTTGACGGCCGGGTCGATCAACGCATAGCGTTCAACTCCCAACAACGTCGTCATATGCCCACTACACATGCAATTAAGCAGTAGGATACCTCTCCGTTCCGACATTCCAGCATTACGAACGGGAAGGTAGCCAAGGGAATGAGAGTACAAAGCACAAGACAAAATAGTGCTCAAACCGTATCATTTGTAAAAACCGACTCAAAGTGGGACATAGCAAAAACCGTCACAAAACATGTGATACATGCGAATGAGATATCATAAATCCAAAACATGAATCAATACATGATACCCAAGCATTAGACCAAGTTTAAGAAGCATAATAAATAAGAAACATAGATAATTCTCCAAAACAACAAGTTTGGAAACTAACTTAAACAAGGGTTCACTTCAAACTGTCATAACTAGAGTTCTATATATGGGAATGCAGAAATTCCAAGTTGAGGTGATAGCTTATCCTCTTACGGTTCCAACGAGTGGTCACAAGCCCAAAACAAGCAAGTAACGAAGGAGATATGAGCATTCTACAAAAAAGGGTCGGTGCTGTGAATTTACACGAGTCCACCCGAGAACCAACAACACCTTCCTATCATTTCCAATTTTCCTAATTTACTTCTATCAACTATCAACAATCAATATTCATCATCAACAATCATCAACTAACAACAATCATCCTCAAAATCATAATTTCTAAGCTTTCTAATTGTATTCCAAAAAAAAAACGAATTCTAACATGGAAATCATGTAAAACACGTAAATGATATCGAGTAACCCTTCACCGTTACCTTTACGCGTCTTTAAACGGTTACTAAGCTTTCCTAGTCTCCACCTACAAACAATTAGCTAATAAAAGAGGAATATCATCCATCTTGAGAAAGACGGATAATTTAAAAAGCGAGAAAGACGGTAATTTTATTACCAATACGGATAGAGGAAGGTTAGGGAAGAAGAATAAGACGAACTTACGTGAATTCTATCGAGTAATGAAGAAGTTACGGTGAATCAAAGATCGAAAAATGAAGAGGGAGGCTAGCTTGAGATTTCTTAAAGAGGAAATAATTGGGTTTGATTTTGAGTAATGAATTAGGTTAAGGGAAATAGAGTATAAGTAAGGAAAAGTCAACCAAAAAGTCAAACTCGCCTTAAGACGGCTTTTTCATGAAATCTCGCAGAAATTACAAATACGAACTCGGAATTTCAAAATTCGACTCGAAACATAAAAAGCTAATTTAAAACTTAAAATTGCTGAAAAGATTTCGTAAAATATTTCTACTAGAAAAAATAGGGTACATTTCCGGGTGTTACAACATGGACCAAGATGGAACATCAAGTCAAGCTTCTAGGGTCCATAAGGATGGATTCCAAAGTGTAATTTTTTTTCTATTTTGATAGGATAGGCCACACTAGGACTTTGTACTTTGTTTTTCATTTTTTCCGTTCTTATTGTTTTTCTTTTGTATGATAGTTAGTGCATCATATTCCGCCTAAACCAAACCACCTACTACTTAATTGCATGAAAATTGACTCATATAGATTGTATGTTAATTATCATGGACATCCAGATGTCACTCAAAACTCTAAAAGCTATCATCTTAAATTATTCATTCTCAAAATGCTAGATCATTCGTTCACTTAAATGAATAAAATTAAAGCTGATGGACCTTCCTCTAAAACCTAAAATTGAGATTAGTCTTTATAGGGAAAACTGCTATGAATCCCTTCTTCGTCGGTAGGCATATAGGACCTTACTCTCCATATGACCCCTTCTACGTTGGGTAAGTAGTATGTGTTGACCTATTTTACCTCAACATTATAGTTCGAGTAATATCTCGTGATTATGATGGACTAAAGATAGAATTTACAGAAATTTATCGACCAGGAATTCTAAAAGTAGAATTAGCCAAGTAGTTGGCTTATCAATTTACAGAAATTGAGTCTTGGGATCATTTATATAATACTTGAGGGAGGTCAATTATATAAATGCAAAAGTCTTCGCATTAATCGGTTTTGCATTAGACTTAATTAAAACGATAAAAATGCTTATTATGTTTTATCTCCTTTCTCGCAGTGTAGCATTCATTTACATCGATAAAACTGTTATAACAAATGGCTGGACATGCTGATGCCCCTATGCCAAGTGCCACGCTCGCACGTGAATCCTGGCTTAAGATGTTCATGGACAACATGAATCAGTACACGCGACTGAAGAATTACGGGTCCAACTTTGCGGACTGGGAGGCTTCATTACGGAATGCTGCCATAGCTGACGGTAAGCTCAAGTACTTGACTGAGCCACTACCGCCAAACCCAGGCCCCAATGTAGGAGCAAATGAATCACTTGCTTATAGTGATTTCATAATGGAGGCGGGTGCGATAAAGAACGTACTCATCTTTTCAATGGAATCCAATTTGCAAAGACGATTCATTGCCCAAGGTGCAAACAAGAGTTTCACCACGCTCACTAACGAGTTCTCAAAAGCACCGCAGATCGTTATGTATGAGCTTACCACTCGCTTCTTTGAGGCGAAACTCCAGAAGGGCCAACCGGTTAGCCCACACATTCTCGATATGATCGAGAATCTCGAAAAACTGGAGGCACTTGATTGCAAAATCAAAGAGAGCGTGGTCATTGACCGCATGCTTCATTCACTCCATGATGGTTTTGTCCAATTCAGGGCAAATTACTACATGAATGATTTGAAGAGAAATCCTCATCAGCTTCACTCACTTCTCATACAGACTGAGAAGGATCTGAAATTGAGTGGGAGCCTGAAGCAAGACGTTCTCATGATTACAAACAAGGGTAAGGGTAAGGGCAAGGCTCAGGCCGACCTAGCTGTAGGGAAGGCGAAGTTCAAGAAGCCAGGAAAGGGCATGAGTGGGCCTGGTGAGACTAGCAGTAGCTCACAAGGCAAGACAAAGAGCAAAGAAAACATGGAGTGCCACCATTACCACAAGACTGGGCATTGGAGGCGGAACTGTCCCGTGTATGCTGAAGACGTAAAAGCAGGCCGCGTCACTCCTGTTGGTATGTGATCTTTTATTCATATGATTGAGATTAACCATGCAAGTTTCGGAACTTGGGTACTTGATACTGGTTGTGGTTCTCATCTGTGTAATCATTTGTAGGGCCTAAGAAACATCAGAACTCTCGAAAAGGGTGATGTGGACCTGCGAGTGGGGAATGGAGCAAGAGTAGCTGCCATTTTAGTGGGAACATATGTAATCCAACTCACGAGTGGATTTGAGTTATTTTTAAATAACTGTTACTATGTACCCAGTTTATCTAAAAACATTATTTCTGTTTTCGTACTCGATAAGGACGGTTTTTCATTTGTAATAAAGGATAATAGCTGTATTTTCTCTTTTAACGAAATGATTTATGGTAAAGCAGTTTCCATGAATGGGATTTATGTTTTAGATCAAACCACAGATATATTGCATGTGAGTAATAAAAAAGTAAAGGTTGGTGACAAAGATCAAACCTATCTATGGCATTGTCGTACGGGGCACATAAATGAAAAACGCGTGAAGAAGCTCATTGACAATGGGACTATCTCCCCATTTGACTATGCATCATTTGGCACGTGTGAATCATGTCTCATAGGCAAAATGACTCGAATTTCCTTCAAAGGTGTTGGAATGCGTGCTGCTGACCTATTAGGACTAATACATACTGATGTGTGTGGACCTATGTCAATCAACGCTAGAGATAGCTATAGATATTTTATCACTTTCACGGACGATTTGAGTAGATATGGATATGTCTACTTAATGAAGCACAAAAGTGAGTCCTTTGATAAGTTCAAGGAATACCAGAATAAGGTTGAAAACCAGCTGGGTAGAAAGATTAAAGCACTACGTTCAGATCGTGGTGGCGCATATCTTTCGAATGAGTTTGATCAACACCTTAAAAACTGTGGTGTAGTACTACAGTTAACTCCACCTGGAACACCTCAATTAAATGGTGTGTCCGAACGGAGAAATCGAACATTACTTGATATGGTTCGATCCATGATGAGTCACACAGTAGTGCCTGATTCATTGTGGGGCTATGCTCTTTTGTCAGCTGCTCTTATACTTAACCGAAGTCCGTCTAAAGCTGTTGACAAGACACCATTTGAAATGTGGAAGGGAACAGTCCCTAACTTGTTCTTTATTCGGGTTTGGGGGTGCGAGGCTTATGTCAAGTGGAGACACGAGGATAAGCTCGGCCCGCGATCGGTCAAGACATACTTTATTGGTTATCCAAAAGGAATGTTTGGTCATTACTTTTATTCGCCTACCGAACAACGTGTTTTTGTTGCGGCTAGTGCGAAGTTTCTAGAGAAAGAATTTCTCGAGAACAAGACGAGTGATAGAACCTTCGATCTGTCGGAGATTCAAGAATTAACAACCGAGCTACCGATGGAGGAAGATGTTCCTTCATCTTCTGCTGTGGTTAATATTCCTGAGGAACCTAGAAGGTCGGGTAGAGTCTTCATACCTCCAGACAGATACATTGGTATGGTCGAGGAGAACGATAGAGACGATGTTTTGCTCCTAGAGAGTAACGAACCCGCTACCTATAAAGGAGCCATGACCTGTTCCGACTCAAAGCTATGGCTTGAGGCCATGCAATCCGAGATGGACTCTATGTATGAGAATGACGTATGGGATTTAGTTGATTTGCCTGATAAGGTTCGGCCTCTTCAGTGCAAATGGCTTTACAAGATAAAGCATTCCGTAGGGGGACAACCTGACACCTATAAGGCACGTCTAGTGGCAAAAGGTTTCACTCAAGTGCAAGGATTGCACTATGATGAAATTTTTGGACTCATAGTCATGATGCGTTCCATTCGGATAATCTTAGCGATTGCCGCTTTTCATGACTATGAAATTTGGCAGATGGACGTGAAAACCGCCTTCTTAAACGGTTATTTGGAGGAGGAGTTGTACATGGTATAACCCGAAGGTTTCATTGACCCCAAAAATCCTAAGAAAGTGTGCAAGCTTAAGCGTTCCATTTATGGACTTAAGCAAGCTTGTCGGAGTTTGAATCATCGTTTCGACCAAGTCATAAAAGCAAATGGTTTCACTTGATCGGTTGAGGAACCATGCTTATATGTCAAGTCGAGTGGGAGTAAAATCGTTATCTTGATATTGTATGTCGATGACATACTCTTGATAGGGAATGATATTCCTCTCTTATCTTCGGTTAAGGTATGGTTAAAGAACCATTTCCAGATGAAAGATCTGGGCGAGGCACAGCGCATATTGGGAATCCGTATCTACAGAGATAGATCACGACGGATGTTATCACTCAGTCAGGAGTCCTATATAGATAAGATTCTTGAAAGGTTCAGCATGACCAACTCCAAGAAGGGGTATCTTCCAATGACGTCTGGGATGCATTTGAGTAAAGCTCAGGCACCCAAGACATCTGAAGAAGTCGAGCGCATGAGTCGAATTCCTTATGCGTCAGCTATAGGATCGATCATGTATGCCATGATATGCACACGTCCAGACGTGGCATATGCTTTGAGTATGACCAGTCGGTACCAAGGCAATCCAGGTGAAACACACTGGATGGCTGTTAAAAATATCCTTAAGTACCTACGGAGGACTAAGGATTGGGTATTGCCTTATGGAGGAGAGACTGAGCTTTGCGCAACCGGTTACGCAGATGCTAGCTTCCAAACGGATCGGGATGACTCGAAATCTCAGTCTGGATTCGTATTTACTCTTAATGGCACTGCGGTCAGCTGGAAAAGCTCCAAGCAGAGTGTTATAGCAGATTCTACGAGTGAGTCCGAGTACTATGCCGCTTCAGAGGCTGCAAAGGAAGCTATATGGATGCGTCAATTCTTACAAGGACTTGCCATAGTTCCTAGTTCGAATGACCCGATCACCATCTATTGTGATAATAGTGGTGCCATCTTCCAGGCTAAGGAGCCTAGGTCTAGCAAGAAATCTAGACATGTACTTCGGAAGGCTCACATGATCAGAGATTACGTGGAGCAAAAGAAGATAGTGATAGACAAGATTGCTACGGATGATAACATAGCAGATCCTCTCACTAAACCGTTAAGACATGATAAGCATGTAGGGCACGTTACTTCCATGGGAATTAAACATGTTCCTGAGTTGTATTAGCTGTTTGTAACAACCCGAAAGTACCCATTTTTCTAGTAAAAATATTTACTAACACTTTTCAGTAGAACTTAAGTTTTTAAAATAGGAATTTTTGTTCCGAGTCTTATTTTGAAATTCCGCGTTCGTATTTGGAATTTTGGAGAGATTTCATGAAAAGACCGTTTTTAGTCATCTTTGACTTTTCTTGACTTTTAAGTCGTCTTTGACTTTTTCTTGACTTTTTAAAGTCGTCATTGACTTTTCTTGACTTTTAAGTCGTCATAAACTTTTCTTGACTTTTAAGTCATCTTTGACTTTTCTAGACTTTTAAGTCGACTTTGACTTTCGTTGACTTTTCCCGACTCGCCTTTATAAGTTGAAGACCGAAA
>JAIUZE010029274.1:0-15374 GCA_022085475.1 Heliosperma pusillum | reverse complement strand
TGTTGGATATATGCTTCAAAATAAGCTACCCACTTGTATTTTCCTATCCCACATTGACCATGAAAAACAAGTTTCTTGGGTTTATATATGACCCCATACACTACTCTACTAGATGAGTGTGTGGTAAGTATCTAACCAACCACACACGCGCGCGCGCCACGCCACTGCTCGTGCTCGGGCTCGGGCTTTGGGCTTTGGTAGAGCACCTGCGGTGCGGGCTTGCCCAACTGAAACAAAATCAATTGCTTGTGTCAGTATTAGCTTGTTGCAGTAGGCTTGCTTGTGTCAGTCACCTGCAAAGATTCCTTCTGTTTGTGTGCTGCAGTAGGCTTGCTTGTTTGCAGGAAATATTCCTGACGGAGTTTATGCATGCATGTCTTTAGTCTGCCATAGACAGCCTCATCTCCCTATATATACCCCCCTTATTCCTGCATTTTGAAGACACAGAAAAACCAGTCTTTCTCCTCCTTCTCACAAAAAATCCCTACTGCAAATTACAAAAAATGTCTTCTATAACTTAATTAACAGAGTCATGGCAACGTTTATGGTGGTTCTCATCTGCTCTCTTCCCTACACGAAGTTTGCAGCCGTTGTGTAATCCTGGGGGTCGAGTGCCACTGAGACCGTGTGTAGTAGACGGGGCATAAACGACTTTAGGACAGTGATCTAAAGTCACGCCACAACAATCAGATAAGATTATTCCTTTTCTTCTACTGTTTTTTATACTACCGCCATAACAATATCCACTATTGATGATCCGTAAATTTGGTAAGGAGGTTTTGTTTTTGCTACAGACAATAAGTAGTAGTCACAGCTATGAATGTTTTTGGTGCGTAATTGACGAAGATGGTGTTGTTGATGGAACCTCTGATCGGAGATAATCGAGTTCCATAGTCTGCAAACGACTCGTAATTTCAATAAATTTCTCGCCGGTAGCCATGTCAAAACTTCCCATAACAATTCCTGAGGCAAATAATCGACCGTCTTTCTGATCTTCATACTCGTTTATGTGGATCTTATAATTCACAAGTCACAACTTTTTTTGAGGAATAATTCGTAACTCTTTAAGTAGTTTTATAGTAGAAGGTATATGACAATTATATAAATACTAGAAAATTATAAAAGTATTGTATAAGAAACCCTATACCAGTGACCTTTGAAGATAAAAAGTGTTTTTTTACAAGGTTAAAAGTTATACGGAATATATAATATATGATATATAATATATAATTATTACTCCGTATGATATTAGAATTCACAATTAATCAATATATATATCTATGTATCTATATATTTATCTATCTATATTAATAAATGAATTTTTTTTCCGAGCGACACCAACTTTTACAAAATTATAAAAATTAATAAAATAATATTACACTTAACTGTACATGAAATCGACATAGCTCAAGAATTTTGGATTGAATTACTCTCATACACTTTGCCAATTACTTTCAAGTTAAATATCTATCATAATTCTATCAAAACAACGTAGGTATTTGTATTGGTTAGCGAGAGTTGGCAAAAGGGCAACCGAATTATATTAGTATTAGTATTAAGGCAATATCAATGGTGCAAAAATAAGAAGTTTCGTATACATGAAGACTCCTTAATCATTGAGTTACACAATAAGACGCTCCTTATATTGAAAAACCAGTTTCATGTCATAAAAAGGAGAGGGAAAGAAGGGACCACAAAGAAAATATGAAACTTTTACCATTGAATAAGAAGTTTCGTATATGTTAATGTGTCATTAAAAAAGCCTAAAATCAAGAAGCCAATCAGAGCTTCTAAAAGAAAAGTCGTCTCCTTTATTGATAGAGGATTTCACCGGGAAACAGATCGAGGGAGTAAAACAAGATATCCTACTTCTCGGGTTGTCCTAACAATGCCAAAGTTTCTGAACAACTAACCATGAAATTTATACCTCTCGATTTAGTTCTTGAGCATTCCTTTTCTTCTCCGGATTTCAAGTCATGAACAGTTATTCTCTTGTTATTATACTCTGACCGCTGCAATAAATAAGCATCGCCATTACTCGACAAATGTAGGAATTCTTTATATCTGCAATCAAGGTTATATAACTCTATCCAAGAGTCTATATATGTCGTAGTATCCTTTCGCCTCATCCATACACGTATATGTCCTGAATTACAATAATCCGATGAACAATCTACAAGTGCAAGTGACTCATGTACGGTTGATAAACGTCTCGATCGATGTATTTTTTTCCCATCATATTTAAATTCGGGTAATTTTGAACAAGTTAAGGTCTCACTCGACAAATCAAAACGTAGGTAATCTGTTGCTTTATTCCCCTTTTTCTCGGCCCTAGCGAGCCAGTAAATCCCACCTTCAAAATTAAACGAAATTGAAGTTTTCAACAGATACATTACACTGTTAATTGAACATCTTTTCTCTTTCGGAGACGTCCAAGAACGAGAACCAAGGTTATATACCTTTGTTTTCGAATTATAATACCTCAAATTCAATGCCACTACCTTATAATCACTACTTCCCGAATCAAACCCGAACCCAAACCTAACATTAATATTCTTACTCTTCATCAACGATTCACAAAGCGGAATATCTACGACTTTACTAAGCATCGGGTTCCATAAGAGAATCGAGTTTTTTTTATTGTCGTCCCAACGCGAAATAACATGGACCAAAAAAACTCCATCGACGTAACCCAATATAGAGCTTCTACCATGACAGAATTTAATTAAGTCAATAGTAGGAATAGTCTCAAGAATTTTTGCCCTACACGTATGCACTATTGATGTTCCGTAACTTCGGTACGTAGGTTCTTTTGGTGTTACGTTACGGCCTACAGAAAATAAGTAGGCACAACTATGAATGTTTTTCGAGCGTAATTGGCGAAGGTGGTGTTGATGGAACCTTTGATCGGAGATAATCGAGTTCCATAATTTGCAAACGACTCGTAATTTCAATAAATTTCTCGTCGGTAGACATTTCAATACTTCCCATAACAATTCCGGAGGCAAATAATTATCGACCGTTTTCCTGATTTTCATAATTTTTTCCGAGGAATAATTCGTAACTTTTTGGAGTAGTTGCGTAGGTATATCATATATGACAATAATAATATATAAATACCAGAATTTTTTTAAAGGTATTGTATAAGAAACCGTAGACCAGTGGCCTTTGAAAACTATAAGAGTATTTTTTTAGAAGGTTAAAAGTTATAAGGAATATAAAATTACTAGTATTGGTGTCCGGCTCCACCCGGGCTACCGATACTTATCATTAAAATTTTTTATAATTAAATATACTTTAAAGTTGTATACGGAGTAACTCATAAATTTATCATCAATATATTTTCTTATGAAATATCTTAAAATTACGATAAAATAAATTATTCGATAATTCATTACTCCCACTATTAATATTTTACTTTAATTAATTGACCGGCTAATTGTTCATATATACTTTTTTTTATTGTTAGTATTGTTTCTTTTATTACATTTGTTATTACTAATGTTTTTCACTACTCCCGTCATAGTTATTGTTACTTTCACTACTCCCACCGTAATTATTTATAGTTTCAGTAATGCCGCATTAATATTGAAAATTTCACTACTCCCGTTGTTGTTCTACTAGTTTAGATCCCATGCAATTGCATGGTTTTTTAAGGAGGGAATATATAAATGAGAAAATATTTTTAAAGCTAAATACGACTTTATTTTTTTTTAATGTTGAACGTTGTAACATGTTATTAGTTGTATATATAAGATGGAAAGATAGAAAATAGTCTTGTCAATAATTTTTTCATTCTTATGAGTTATAACTCATTGATTATTTAACCAAACAATTGAAGTTTTAAGGTCAAAACATTAATTCAAGTAAAATACTTGCGGATTTTTTTTATATGTTTTTCTATTTTTAGAACTTCTTCATATTTTTTAGAATTTGTAGCACAATAACTTATCTATTATTACTTTTTTTATCCACAAAACTTATATTGTTTTCGTTATATTTTTATTTACATAGGTGTCATATGTCAAATTATTAAAATAAAAACTAAGGGTGTCATGCCCACTACTAATATTTAGAGTTTCTTTTTTTTTTTATAAAAAAAGAAGAAGGAAAATCATAAAATTAGTGTTAATAGTGCTTAAAGTTTATTACATTATATAACTTCAATTCTTATATGTTTTCCTATTAAATGAATAAGTTTGTAACACCCTTAAATATATTTGTTTCCTTATTAGTATTGGTGAATTTTGGAGGGAAAATAGTGGATAGACTTATTCTTTTAGTTATAGGGGGATTATAGGGAGATTACTTTCATTACTCCCGGTTTTAATATTGTTACTTTGACTATTGAACTGAGTGATTACTATAATTTGAGTAGCTGATGATTAAACATGCAATTTGAGTACACAGGCAGTTTTAAGATGCTCATATATTTATATAAATATAGTACATATATGTTAAATCAATTTAAAAGAATTATGCAATATTATATCTTTTGGAAATCTAGCTTGATTTATTTACCATCTAATAATTTTCCAAATATTATGTGTAAGTTAAATAATTATAAATTTTTAATTTAATGTATATTATGTGGTACTAATTAATACCATCTAATAAATTTTTAATTTAATGTATATTATATGGTACTAATTTAATGTATATTATATGGTACTAATCTAATATCATACTATAAGTTATACGGAGTATCATGTTATATGTTATCTTAAAAAACAAAATATTTTCATCTTTATAATTTACTCCTTTATAAACTTTATCTCTCTCTAAAACTCGCAAAAAACTGTTTGAAGTTAGAAATTGACATTCTACTAGACTTTAAAATAGTATATATCCGTGGAAGTAGTGAAAGTAATAGTTACAACGGGTGTAGTATATTTACATTATTAAATGAGATAGTGGTGAAAAAATCGATAATGACGGTGGGAGTAGTAAAAGTAACAGTAGTTACAACAAATGTAATGAAAGTAACAGTAGGAACACAAAAAGTATGAAAAACTAGTTAACAATTCGATTTAAGAAAAATATTTTATTTATTTAAATATGAGTTTGATAAAATTAATGGGAATATATATAACCGTAAAATTGCCGTGAGTATTCAAAGATACAACAGTAACCGGATGAGTAGTGAATGTATGTAATAGCTAGTATTAACATGAGATGTCGTAAAAGTAATCTCCTATCTACTAAAAGAATAGGGAAATTCTAAAATTTTCCCACCTTAATCACCACACTTATAATTGGGTATAAGTGTTGAGTGTTATCTTTTCTATCTAAATTTCAAAGTTCAACTCATATATAAGTATAGAGAATTCAGAATTTGATCGAGAAGGATACTATTTACATTGATGAATAAGCCTTACCTTCGTAGTCGTAAATCACTATCTTAAACTTAATTTTCAAACCAGCGGATTTTCAGATTATCGTTCATAAGTTTTATCTTAATATTTTGTGTCAAATGAGCCACAAAGACGACAAAGGAATGGAGGATTTAAACATGAATTGTAATGTCCAATATACCCCGGTCTTAATCACGCCATCATACTTAAAAAGTATAATAAATTACATAGAAAAAAAATACTAATCTAGGACTGTGGATGGATAACCTTTTGTAATAGAGCTTCGTATGTACCATTGACTTTGTTTTGGCGAGCACGACATTATCCCCTGACCTGCCCCCTATGTAACCGATCTTCTGGAACCTTATTTAATTTAATTATCTAAGGCTCTTTTCCAAAAAAAAGATTACTTACAATTTAAGTAAACAAGAAGTGAGAGAATAGCTATCTTCTCTAGACAGTCTCCCTCCTTCTCTCTAAAAAAGAAACCCTAACTCACCTCTCTTGATCCGCCGCAGCCACCCTCCCACACTACCTCCCTTCCCACCCCACCTCTGCTCTTTTCTCTCATTTTCGGCCAAAACTCGACGGCGACGGTCACTCTTTGTGTGGAGGATCGCGTTATCTTGACTGACGGATCTAGGATCTTATTGACGGATTCTCAGACTCTCATCCTCTGAATCTCCGTATTCTTGCCGCGTCTATGCATGCAAACCCAGGGTGTGTTCCCCCTCCCTCGCTCCTTCCCACCACTTGCACTAGTAGAAAAAACCCCTATCGTGACGCTGTTATAGTGGCGGTTATAATATAAAGCGACACAAAAAGTAGTTAAGAAAGTTTTGGTGGCGGTTTTAATTAAGAACCAACGTAATACAAGAAGGTATTTGTGGCGGTTTTATTTTAAAACCGTTGCTATAGGTCTTTTGTGGCGGTTTAATTTACAACTGACGTGGAAAGTGATGTGGCATTTTTATTTAAAAACCGTCACTTTAAAGCTTTTGTTGCGGTTTTATTTAAAACTGACGTTAAAAGTGTTTCGTTGGTATGAACGCTATAGATTATTTGTGGCGTTGTTATTTGCACCGACGCGAAAAGTAATGTAAAACCGCCACAAAGAATGAGTGCTTTTCTATTTAGGCTATATGATAAAAATCGCGGATAGTATAATAATATCACCCTGATTTGCGTATATTACTCAATATCAAACAAAATCATACAATACCCTTAACTGCTACCAGCAACTATCTCGTCAATTCGTGCCGTCACTGCTCCATAACCCACACCGGCGACCGCCCCCCACCTTAGCCAACTACATACCCGGTCATTCTTCCCGTCGTCCTTTCTCCTTTCGTCAACCCACCTGCCAAGTCCTACGTTGCTCCGCCACTTTCGTCTACCCACCTGCCACCCCAGCCGATCGTCGGCCTACCAGTCATTACCCTAGATTTCAAGGTTAGTATTCTTCTCTTTTAAAGCTATTTTTTGCTTTTAATTTGTGTTCAATATGTTGTTTTATGATAATTAAAATAGTTAGGATGCATTTTGTTGATTTGTTATGTAGTTATTGTAACTTTCAGATACTAATTTTAATTTGAATATGGTTTTTGCGAATAAGGGTTAAGAAAATTTGGGATTTTGTTATACTTCATGTCATTGTTGTTGAATTGTGCTAATTAAGCGATGTTAATTATGTTCATCTTGTTAACAGTAGAAACATTAGAATGTAAATGTCAAGTGTAGATGCATGTCTGAGTTTATTGAGCTATTCAAATTCACAAATTCTCATTTGTGACGGGACGATCCGTCGCAAGCTTGAGACGGGTAAAATCCCCCTCACAAAGAGCAACTAACAAGGCAAGTAGGGGATTTGACACCCACTTGTCTTGTCACTTGCTCTTCGTGAGGGGGATTTGAACCGTCGCAAGCTTGCGCCGGGTCGCCCCGTCACAAGCAAGAGTTATTGATTCAAATTATCCATCAAATAAATGTACCAAAAGTAACATAAACATTGTCTTATAAATTAAATAGCAAAAACTTATATTACGTGAATTAATTCTTCACAAGAGGAAGGCTGGAGAGCTCAAATCTCGATGTCTTAAGTTTCTGTTTTACCAGAGATGTCATCCATTATTGTCCATCATGCCTTGTATATACCAGATTGATTGGCAAGCTTAAGTTATTCATAATTTCAAGCATTAAGCTGATGTTAGTAATCATCTTTTTCTACTATTCTTTTATATCTTGTCATGGTGCTGTATGAGAATGAACTACTGGAAGCAACAGTTGCTGCACCAAGTTCCCTTAATGGCCACTATAGGGTCACTACTATCAATCCTAGTAACGAGTCTTGTGATGACTAATGATGTGTATGACAGAAAATGTGTTAACGGTGAGTGCAATATTAGGCTGTGATAGTCAATATCGTGACCGTTACTGAAACTGAGATCTTATATTATGCTATAAGCTGAAAATGATTTGCCATTAATCTATGATGGGGGTGATCTAAAAAATTATTGCTAATGGTCAACTATTGGAACCGGAAATCATTGTTCTTATTTTATAATAATTTGTTCAGATCACAGGACAGTCATGTCCTTTGTCGTTCAAGGGAAGGCCTTATTGGATGGCGCCTGAGGTCAGAATTTGAGCATCATAACCCACACTGACTCTAGTATTGTTTGTTCTTCAGACATCCTCATTTTTGTCTTACAAGCGCAGGTGAGAAAGAATACCGGTAGGAGCAGCCTTGTTGCTGACATATGGAGCCTTGGTTGTACGGTCTAACTGCACATGTTGGATGTTCATGGTACTTCAGGTCTTTATTACTAAACTTCGTATAAATCATGGCTGATGGGTTTCTCGGAGTACTGACGTACATACGAATGCTAGGCAACAACATCGACTCTATGGCATCAAGTGGAGCTACGAGAGTAATGAAGTGTGTGCCATTCTTCTAATTTAATGATTTATTATATTTTTCTTTCTTTTTCTTTTTCACCTATTATTCATGCAGGGTCTAATGGCATCGCATCACAATAGTTTGAAAACTTCAGATGTGTTTTGTGGTGTTCTATATATTGAGAGTAGTACTCCATCTCTTTACGGAGTACTCCTATCATTTAGTAAACAAGGTCTTGTTTTCGGTTTGCTAAGTACAGCTTCTACAATCTAGATATAGACATTATAATATACTATACTACAATATTATGTAAATATGTTCAACAAAACGTATCTGAGTTGAACATGTACTAAAAGGGATAAAAAGCCTCACTACTCTAAGCTAAGCAACACAATTGTATACTTGTACTATTATTAATTAAGGACATAATAATACACTAATATACAAGTATTATATATAAATAAGTTGAACAAAATAATTTGATTAAGACTATCTTGCTACAGTTGCTAGTTTCGACTGCCTAATTCATCTCTTTTTTACCTTCTTTATCTTATTCCAGCTGTGATAAATCCTGCGTGCCACTACTCTATTCAGCCTCTCTGCCGTCAAACCGGTAAGTCTTACGGCCTGGCTACACTTTCTACTACCTACTTCATCTATTTTCTTTTGCCTGTTTCTCTTATTCCGGTTGTAATTTCACTAATAGTAAACCAAAAGGTTACGAGTGTGGTTATTATGTCATGAAGTGAAACTTTTTACTACTCGACAGGTAAAGAGAAAGATTTTAAGAAGGTATTTCTTGTTTTTCGTTCTTCTTATAACTTATTTATTTAGTCTTAGCTTTATTATAGTCTTCTTACTAATTGATCTATATTTATTAAATATAGCTTTTGGCAGATTCAAGCATGTCACTTGATGATATATTGATAAGATTAAAGAAGTTTGGGCTATCAAATGTTTAGAGAATATGTAACTTAGTTTATTAACTAAGGTGTGTATGTTTGGTGATATTGACGCTGCTACACTCGGATGTATATTTGGTGACAATGATGTTGATGTTTTGTTGGATGTATAAAAGCATGTCACTTGTTTTTATATTGTACATAAATTTAAATTATAATTACTTTTAAGTATCATATAAGTAATACAATATTTTTGTTATAACTTTTAGTGTCCTCAACATCCAAATGGTTACGTGTGTGGTTGTTATGACATGAGGTGGATGTATAACATAACTTTTCACTACTCGACGGGCAAAAAGAAAGATTTTGAGAAGGTATTTCTACTTTTCATTCTTCTTATAGCTTATTTATTTAGTCTTAGCTATATATTCTCTAATTGACCTATATTTATTCAATATAGCTTATGGCAGATTCAAGCATGTCTCTTGATGATATTGATGATATTAAAGAAGTGTGGGCTACCAAATGTTCAGAGAATATGTAACTTAGTTTATTAACTAGATGTGTATGTTATGTGACATTGATGCCGCTACACTTGGATGTATATTTGGGGATAATGATGTTGATGTTTTGTTGGATGAGATAAGATGAGATCGATGTAAATTTGTTGGCTTGTATTGTTTGGAACATTATATTGGTGGTTATATTTTGATTCAATTCGCAGGTCTTATTTATTCAATCATAATATTTGGAAACAGCAAATTTGTGGGGAGGTGCCGCCAAAATTGGCGTATTTTTTTTTTATTTAAAAAATATATATTACGACGGTTTCTCTAAATACGACGTGAAAAAGTAAACACCTTTTGTGGCGGTTCTTCACCTACAAACGTCGTAAGAATATAATTTCCCGCCAAAAGTAATATGCTTAAATGACAGTTCTTCAACATATAACCGACGCTATAGCTACAAATAACGACGGTTCGTTACGTCAAACCGACATTAATGATATCACTGAAAATGCCATTTGTGGCGGTTTTTCATTCACAACCGCCATTATAAATGAGTTTTAGTGGCGGTTTTGCTCCCACAACCGTTGCTTTAAGTCTCCTTTTCATGGCGGTTGTAATTTACAACCGCCACTATAATAATTAAATATGGCGGTTGTACAACCGACGCAAAATATTAATGACGCCGCGATATATGTCGGACCCTTTATGTGAAAAACCGCCACAAAAGGCCTTTTACAACCGCCACCGTATGGGGTTTTTCTACTGTGTTGGTAAGATCTCATTCCCTGTTCCCATGTGTCCTTGTTGATGGGTATAACTCATCTGCTCTGCATTGTGATGTTTTTTATGGTTATGGGTTTGGACCTATTGGGTGTTCGCCTTTCCCTCGCCCCTTCCCCCACCTATCGGTCCCAGTTCATGTCCTTGTTGTGTCCCTCTGTTTTTTTCTGTTGGGTTTGGTCTTGTTGAATGTATGGTCTCAGCCTTTTGGAGTTTCTTTGGGGTAGTGTTTTTAGCTTTGGTTCTTTTTGATGTGTTATATGGTCCAGTTCGTTGGTCTTGAAGTGGCTGTTTGATATGTTGTTTGTCACCGTTTTGTATGAGTTCATGGCTGGAGTGTATATTTCTTTTTGTTACGGAAGTGACTTGGTCGGGTGGGGTTCTAAATGGATAGGGGTTTAGTAGTGGTGATTGGTTGGGTCGGATGCGGTGGTCCACACCATCTTATGTTGTCTAATCCTTGGTTTTTTGTGTCTTGTTATTCCAAATAATAACCTTCTATCGGATTTTTTGGGTGTCCTGTCCCATTATCCTTGGGCGTAGTTTTAGTTATGTTTATTATGGTCCAAATAAATCTAAATAACAAGGTTATGTGCTTAGTCGGTAGCTTTGGTACTTGCTATGTGGCATGTGTTAACTATTGCAGGAATAATTGCTTCTTTGAAGCCTTGAAGGAAGATTTGTGCCTGGTTCGTGTTGGAGCCAGACGATGCCTTGAAGCAATCATGGACAGAAGATGGGTTGCGGGCTTTCCATTGATATGGTTTATCTGTATGATGGCTATTCTGATCTGCCATTTGTGTGGCTGTAGAGCTCGTTCGGCTTTGTGTAGGAGTTTATTCTCTATCAGGATTTCATTCCCCTCCGAAAGCAGCCTCTCGTCTGCTATCCACCTTTCATTCCTACGCTCTTGTGGCGTAACTACACCTTGCCCTCGTCACTCCGCACCTCACATGCATCGGTGGATTTCATGAGATCTCAATTGCGCGCAAGACGTGGAAAAGGAGGCTCGTGCTCGCTACTTCGTTCTCCACCAACATGATTTCACTATCCGGCGTTTTCTTCTAGTAGTGTTAAATATTTGTACAATAGTGATGTTAAATTACGAGTGTATTAAGGGATTAATTTCCCCTAACATTATGTAATTGCATCTTTTTACCGTTGCCAAAAAAAAAAAAAAAAATACCTTCCAATATCTAACTTACGGAATAAATTTCATCTCATCCACACAATTACCCCACTTAACTCGCAATTTACGGAATATCCCACTGCTGGACCATCCTACTGCTGGGTTGTCCTAACAATGTCAAACTTTCTGTATATTCATCCATGAAGTTTACACCTCCCCATTCAACTTTTGAGCAATTCTCTTGTTTCCTGGCTTCCAAGTCATCAACGGTTATTCTCCGATACTTTGGCCGCATCGATTGCAAATAAGCATCACCATTACTCGACAAATGTAGGAATTTTTTTACACTGTAATCAAGGTTATATAACACTATCCAAGAGTCTATAGATGTCGAATTCTCCTTTCGTCTAATCCATACGCGTATATGTCCTGGACAATGATAACCCGAACAATCTACAAGTGCAAGTGACTCATGTAAGATTGATAAACTTCTCGATCGTTGTTTTAGGTTCCCATCGTATATAAAATTGGGCAATTTTGAGCAAGTGAAGGACTCACTCGACAAATCAAAACGTAGGCAATCTGTCACGTTATTATTTCCCTTTCTCGCGATCCCAGCGAGCCAGTAAATCCCACCTTCAAAATTAAAGGAAACTGAAGTAGTTTTCACCGAATACACCACATTGTCAATCGAACCTCGTTTCTCCTTAGGAGATGTCCAAGAACGAGAACCGAGGTTATATACCATGGTCTTCGAGTCATAATATTTCAAATTCAAATTAAGTGCCACCACCTTAAAATTATTACTCCCCGAATCAAACCCGAACCCAAACCTGACATTAACATTGTTACTCTTCATCAACGATTCACAAAGTGGGATATCTACGACTTTGCTAAGCATCGGGTTCCATAAGAAAATCGAGGTTGTCCCATTATAAGCCCTAGGCGAAGTAATAACACGGACCAACAAGACTCCATCGACGTAACTCACAATAGAAGTCATACCATGACAGAATTTGGCTACGTCAATATTACAAATAGGCTCAAGAGTTCGACTCTTACAAATTTTTACTACTGATGAATCTACACGAAGGCGGTATCGTGTTGCTGGTTCTTCGTAACGGTCTACAGACAGTAAGAAGTACTTAGAAGTTTGAAGGTTTTTGGTACGTAATTGATGAAGATTATGTTGTCGATGGAACCTCTGATCGGTGATAATCGAGTTCCATGATTTGCAAACGACTCGTAATTTCAACAAATTTTTCGCCGGTAGACATTTCAAAATTTCCGATAACAATTCCGGTGGTAAATAATCGACCGTCTTTCTGATCTTCATACTCGTAATTTTTGAGTTGTTGCGTATTACTCAAGGTGTTTGACAATAATAATATATATAAATACTAGAAAACTATAATGGTATTAGGGTTGGACTCTAATCTTCCATATATTATATTTTACTAATCAAATACTCCTTAGTATTTGTTACCGAAATGCCTTTTATAATTTATAAGAAACGCGTATGATATAATATATATCCTTGAAAAATACTTTGTATTAAGGTTAGCCACTAGTTTTCCATATTTTTCAAATCAATTGTTCTTTTGCATCGTATGGTAAGATTATATAATAATTACGAAGTACTTCGGTCAATAGTTATCATTTGTTTTTTATCACTATTCATAAGTTAAAAGAATTTTTAACTTAATTTTCACTACGTAACCTAAAACATAGTCATGCGAAATCTTGTATGATTCGTCTTAGTAAGCACATCAAAAACATCACAATTTTATAATTTTTTCAAATACGTAACTCAAGATATTAACGAAATGAAATGTGCATCGATATACGTGTAATAGGCAAATGATAACAATTGACTGGGACCGAGGGAATATAAGATAAGAGTATTAATTTAAGGTGAAAATTCGATTGATCCGCTCAACCTGATGGGTCAAAGACGATAAATTTATGTCAACCTTGCTTTTATATAACACTAGTTGTTGTACGGCGCGCTTCGCGCACCGTACCCCAAGATATTTATATCAGTTTAGTTTTATTCTGTGAGCATGGCGAATTCACAAGTCACTATAAGGAATGCACACAATTGAGACTGCTTTTTTTTGTGGCGTAAATATGAGGACAACACACAATATTAGGGGCACATTTGTGCGTCTTCTGGATTCCATTGTTTCGAAAACTCCGAGAATCCACCTCAAATATTTATTTTACAGGTTTCTCGAAATATACCCATGACGATCTATATCAAAACCAACAAAAGTTGAAATAAAAAAGGGTGAAACTCTGATATGTATTGCTAGAACATGAATCAACGACTTAACCAACCCTAAAGACGGTCATTTTTCATCTTAAGCTTAAAACGGATATAACGTGACCCTTTACAATAAAATGTAACCATTTTTTGATAAAAAAAAAAGTTACCAAAATAATTCTAGTTGTGACATTTTAACGTTAAAATGGTCACATTCTCGACCATTTTATCGTTAAGACGACGACTACATTGTACACGAAGAGTCCCCTCCTACAATGAGAATTTGCGTAACCAGGAAAGCCTCTCCAAGAACAAGGTACATTAACATAAGGGCTATATTCAACACATTAGCATGAGTACGTAGATTGGCATTCTAGATATTCCTTCATTGTCAGCGCGCTTAAATTTGCGGTTCCTATATCTTACAAATGTGTAAATATTGTTTTTTCTACCATTGTACATTTGTAGATTTTGTACCCCCTCTTGATCATTATCCTCCTTTAAAACAGCTGATTAAATCTCAACCTTTTCAAAGATGTAAATCATTGACATTCACAAATCACCACAAGTCCTCATCAATGTGGTTTTTTATAATACTTAATTCGTGTTTCATAGATATCATAGCATAACACTTCATTGGTTAGAAAAAATGAATTTGTTAACAACGTTTAGACAATGAACTTCAGCTATGATTCAAATTTGTACTCAATTATATATTCACTCAAAGGGAATACCTAAAAATAAATTACTCCGTACATTGTAAGCATAAACATGTTGACAAAGTGAGCATATCACTTGCATACTTGGCGAGATAATGTCATCTTTAGATTATGTTGCTTGCAAGTTGACACAGATAACATGCAATTGAATCAAACCAATATCTTGTATCCTCAAGAAGCTGTAGCTCATTACACGTTGGTAATTTTACTTTTTCTTCAACTGAGTAAGACCCAACCATGGCGCAGACATGCTTTGCCAGATTGAAAGGTATAGGGGTAAAGCTCTTCATTATCAACCAAAAACATGGTCTAATATCGATTATTACATTCAGAGCGTGAGCGAATAGGTAGAATCACTAATGGGCTGTAAGCATATTACTAAGGCATTTTTATAGCATCGTAACTCCTTAAGACTCAACCAAAATAAATCAACATGGAAACCGTTTTCTCCCTGGGAGTCCATAAACGTAAGAGAGATCGAAATCTAGAACCATTACCTCGCGTCTTACACCAAGCCCCTTCACCTCCAGCTTGCCACTAAACCCCTCACCGCCAGTCCATCACCCCCTTTATACTCACCAAGCAATATGTTCCTTCAAAATTGTTATATTTGTGTGTAATCACCAATCCACCAAGACGTAAAACAAGCCAATTGAGAATGAAAAAGAATGTGTGTAATCACCAATCCACCCCAAGCCATTAAACAATCTTATTTCGCACTATATGGTAATAGAAACCCAACAATATTTTTAAAGACAAGGACTTTTCATTCTTAACTGCTGCGATTACATCTGAAAACTAAACAAGGGCATACAA
>JAIUZE010029272.1:0-26005 GCA_022085475.1 Heliosperma pusillum | reverse complement strand
GGCCGGCACAGAGCACCTCTTCATACAAATTCCAATTTTCCAAAAATGTTACTGATGTGTTCCCAGCCGGTTGGCAGACCGGCAGCCGGTCGACCGGCCAGGAACACCAGTTCATCCGTGAGCTTCCTTTACATATTCAATCCATTTCAATTCTCATAAATCAATTCTAATAATCATCAACATTCAATATACATCATCAACAATCATCATATAACAACATTCATTAATCATACTATGAATTCTAGGCTTCCTAATCGTATTCTAATACGATTTCTAGCATATAAAGCATGTAAAACACGTAAATGATACCGAGTAACCCTTCACCGTTACCTTTAAGCGTCTCTACTAATTGTCAAGCTCCTCTTCAATAAGGTAATAGTCTTTGTCGGGATCTTGGAGGTCACCACCTACATAAAGATCATAAAAGATGAATGAAATTCATCTTGAGAAAGACGAGAAATTTGAAAAGCGAGAAAGACGATGATTTTAACATCAACACGGATAGAGGAAGGTAAGGGGAGAAGGACGAGACGAACTTACGTGAATTCTATCGAGTAACGAATGCGCTAGGATGATTCAAAGATCGAAAATCAAGAGGGAGGCAAGTTTCTTAAGGAAGAAGAAAGGGTTTTGTGTTTGAGTTTGGGTGAATGAAAATAGGTTAAGGAGTATGAGTTGTGTATAAGGGAAAGTCAACAAAAAGTCAAACTCGCCTTAAGACGGGATTCCCATGGAATCTCGCAGAAATTCCAAATACGAACTCGGAAATTCTAAATTCGACTCGAAACATTAAATTCCAAATTAAAACTTAGATTTGCTGAAAGGTATTCGTAAAATATTTCTACTAGAAAAATAGGGTACATTTCCGGGTGTTGCATATCCCATTGACTTGTAGTATCTGCAGACTATTAGTCAAATATACCCATAAAATCAAACTCGCCCCTTAATATCAGGAGTCACAAGTTTGATCCTCACTACTATCATCATTTGGTTTATTTAAATCACTTCCACATTCCTATCCGCAACGTTAGTAACGAGTATATGTTTTTATATCATTTTACTCATTTTGTCTTGATGCAAAAGTTGAATAGTGAACATTGCGATCCATATCCAGATACAATAAATCTGGATAGACAAAAATCAAAGTATATGAAAACCGTATATACGATTAATCGTATTGGCAAATTTGAGGTAATAACCACATATCCTACTACCTACTGCATGGCAGAAACTCCTTGAAGCCGAACCGCCAGCTGCCAGGTACTTAAGGACGATAATTTCATAGAACGTCCAAGATTTTATAAGGTACTAAACGCATACACCATTATGAACAATACCACAACACTAGAACAAGACAAAGGTCTCCTCAGACTCGCTCCCCTCGCTCTTATCTATTCTCCACACCAGTTTTCAATAGAATATAGCAGTTCAAACAATTTTGAAGCACCAATAACCCCTATTTGATGTAATCATTCCTGCACCGATTACAAGTACATCAACTTCCGGATCAACCCCTTTGGACAACACCGTTCTCATACAAGTAATCCACAAACTCATCAATGAGATAAGGCCAAGCACCTTCTGCATCATAATTTGCGAGTTGTGGGTCCACCGACTGTATAAAAGTGAAAATGAGAAAAATAAGTTTTAGCCTTATACACTAGAAACAAGGAACATACTTTGCATCATATGCTATCTCTCAACCATTACTTCAAGTAAAGGGCCGTCTCAAAACATTTTGGTGCGTCTCAAAACATTTTGGTCTATCTCAAACCTTTGTTTTAGTTTTACCTATCACCTATGTAGGTAATTTTGTCTTTTAAGGCTGTATTTGCATACATGTAATTTCTACCTTGAACCCACGTGACACATGGACGCCAATATTACATTGACATTGACATAAAAAACCAAAACTCTTTGGCCAGCCGTTTACCTCTTCTTGAGAGAGTGAGAGCACCCCGGCAAGAGGATTACTCACTGTTGTCGACGGTGAACACCTCGGTTTACACCAGATAATAAAAGTAAAATACTCCTCGCTCATTTGCGTGTATTTTTTCATTAAACATTCAAATAACAAACATAAAGATAAGGATGAGACAATGGGAGTAAGCTGGAAGAAGACACTTGCAGCAATGATTCTCAAACAGGAATGGAGAAGCCAAAAGCCCTTTTTTGGCCCCTCATGTTGAAGCATAAAATTTGGTGTTTCAAATTAGACCTCTTACCCTAACAAACTCCAACAGTTGAGCCCAAGTGTCTCTTGAGATAGCTTTATTATGTCGAGCCTGCAATGATATAGAGGACAGTGGGATATAATGATGTCAATTGCATAATCCAAAAGAAAAAGAGACCTATGATGATTTAAACCATTGCAAATCGTAAGTACTTGATAAGCTACCCATATATACTTAACAGACATACAGCAGGGACAACTCCGACAACGCTACTCCATTGTCTCACAAGCTCCAAAATATGGCAAAGTAAGGGGAGTTGGATAGGACATTTAACGGTTATATATAATGTAAATGAAGTCTACAAGGAACCAGGGTTCCATTAGTACCCAGACTCTAACAAATCGAAAAGTAGTTGGCTCATCTTCATATCATGGTGTATGCCTTATACATACGTATGCAAATCATGCATTAAATATTATGTATTCCTATCAAATTAGGCAACCCCTGCAAGGAATTGAAGGTTTGAGTTTATGAACATTTAGGTTGTGCCTAAAATTAGATTAGAAACAAACACAGTTAACTCTAATGAATGTTGGAGTACTTAGCAGTCTTAAGATTGAGTTGCGCGAACGTCATGCAGGATGCAACAATTCAGCGTATAAACTACAGTTGAGCACAGAATAATGAAGGGACTAACATGGCATGGGAAGGAGGAAAATATCCATCCAGAAATACCAGTCCTGAACTTTTTATTTTGAGGGAAGCACAGCAACAACCTCAAAAGTCAAAACTCCAATCTTTTTATCTTGACATGATTGTCCCTTAACCATTGTAAATCAAAGTAAAAAAAAAAAACGGAAAATGCATCGTTGTTTAGCATCTTGCCTGTAGAAACTGACACCAGTGATCAATTAAGGGCCACTGCTTCTCTGCGAACAATAATTGCCACATCCCTATTGCTGTATCAAATGCCAGAGACTTCTGACCCTGCAATTGTAATAATTACTTCCCTCAAATTTTACTGCCATGGGATGCGTATCTTAATTGGTCAGTGACGTGCGAGAATTCCTCAAAAATTGAAACTTTCGTAAGAACAAATTACCAAAAGGTAACTAAAAACACAAAAATAATTAACCCCTGAAGGAGTACCGTATTCATTGCCATTATAGTCAATAACTGATTCCAAATTTCCAATACTGTTAAAAACTTCTATGAGCAAATTACCTTTTCCTTAGCCCATCCAAAAGCAAAGATATAAATTTCACGGAACTTCTCTGGTAAATCATACAGAAGAAACAAACATCAACTAAGTTTCAACAAACATAGCCAATATATAACAAAAAGTAAGAGTTTGTGTGTGTGTGTGTACGTTCGTCTTTCATCTCAGATCGAATGTATGGTATTCTTTCACAAAACTTCTCAAGAGAGTCAACTCTGCAACAATATAGATGTATGATTAGATTTGCATTTTAAAGCCTCAATGCCTTAGTATAATGTCAGAACAAAAGAGAAAAAACCACAACTTACCCAAGAGATTGCCATCCACCAATAAACTCCTGCTTCGAGAATTCACACATTGTTGCAGCCTTCATGTGCCAGGAGATGGCCAACTAGAGGAACCACAAATCAGAACTTCAACAGATGCTATTATGTAAGCGCTAAAACATTATTTAGATACTTTCACATCACCTCTAAAAGCAAAACAAGAAAAAAAAACTTTTCTATAATAAAATTTGGGTGTTCAATGATGCAGCAACAAAAACTCAGAAATTCTTTACTTAACACCTGCAGATAACTATAATGTTATTGGGAATTATCAATGTTGCACTCTACTATGTTATAAAGCTTTTCAACTCCAAGACCCTCAAGGAGACTTATCCCCATTGTTTGAACGGGGGAGTTTGTAAGAAAAGGCAGAGGAGGGAAAGGAGGGAGAGCAATTCCCCTTGTTTGGATAGGAGGGAAACGGAAGGGAAGGGAAATGGATGGATCTATTTTCCCTCCTTAAAGCCTAATCAAAATCCTTCTAACAAAGATTTGAGGAAGAGACACCCTTGCATTATCCTCCTCCCTTCCATCTCCCTTCTTTTCCCATATCTCCATCTGCCTCCACTCCCTTTCATTCCACCTTGTATCCAAACAAAGTGTCAATGCTACTTCATAAAATGTTAAGCGAGTATCCTTCGAACAATTATAGCTGATGCTAGTGCGTGGGGACAGCAGACACAATGCTAAATCTGTGTGTGTCAGAGTCTGTGTTGTGGGGACAGCAAACACAATGCTGGTGCTAGTTTTTGAAAATTAACAGTCTTCTTGTAGATGCGAGTGTTGGGATACGGTTTAAAGAAGGAAAAGGCTAGCTTTAAGAGGCAAAGAAGTCAAACGGGGGGAGATAGAAGGGGGAAACATGGTGGTTCGCCAGTCAAGGAGCAATGTTGCTGGTGAAGGAAGGTCGTGGTGGAGCAGTCAATGAGGTTGTGGTTGGTGGTGCACTAACGTTGGCAATAGCGTAGCGCCGATGGCGGCCATTTGGTATGAAGGATGGTCGAGAAGGTGGTATGGTGGAGGTAGGTTTGTTGTGGAGGTAGGGGTGGGAGTGGGAATGGGTTGAAGTTTGGAGGAATGTGGGCTGGTTAGCTAAGGTGAAGAAAGTAGGTGGGTTAATGAGTTATTTTGACTAAAAACTTGCCTGATAAGAAATAAATGAAATGGGAGGAACAACAAATATGTCCAAAAGTGGAAAGTGGGAGGAATAAAGAATGGAGGGAGTAACATTTTGTACTTTATTGAATTCTAAAGAGAAAGAAGTTTATGATTGAACAACATGAAATCAAACTCGGAAAACAATGTCCAATGCATACAGCATTTTGTCTCTGTTTGCCAAGAATCACAAACTTGTAACATAGAAGATAGATGTGCACTGTGTCCAGATGTTAGGACTTAGGAGTTACCATGACAATATCTTGAGGATCGACCTGCCAAGAAAAAGAGTACCAAGAATTACTTAACTAGTGAAGAGGTAAAGGAGTAAAAACAGAGAAATGACATAAAGAGCACACATAAAAAGAGTTAAAGATGAAACTATGAAAACAAATAACCAAACAGAAAGGGAAAAAAATCAAAGAACCAAACATAGCGATACTGACCTGTAGATCATTGCAGAGGAGAGTGATACCATCTGCCAATATCATGTCAGCATAAGGATCTGTAACAAATGCGCCAAAATTTAAATGAATATACACGCCGAGTTCTAATATGAGCAAATAATATACACAAAAATCAGATTTAAATGAATATAGCCAGTAAGATGTACAAAAAACGATTCAGCAACAGAAAATGGGTAATGCTTATGGCATAACAGATGGTACGACTGAACAAGAGAACATTGAAACAAATCTTAAAGAAATGTATATGCCTTTGTATCGGTTGTAAAGTTCCTCCAGATGTCTAGTATCAGTAAAGGATTTGATTTGGGGCTGACTGTAAAACACATCAAATGCTCCTTCTAAGTGCCAGTCACTAGCCTTCAATGTCTGCAGAGCAACTTTCTCACTGCAGCCAAAAAGCATCAGAAGCTCAGTCACGTAAGCGACATGAAATTTGCCACATAAGAACCGTGACCAAAGTCATTCAAAACAAATCAGTGGTGACCAGATCAGATGTATCTACAAAAACCACAATAACCTATAAGGCATCGGAAAAAATAAGTTTTCTAATTGATTTCTTTTAACATTGAGGACATTAATAGGTGCTATATATGAACCATAACTCTTGGCCCTTCCACTGCTCTTTTTCAAACAAACAAAAAATAGGCAAGTGAAGATAGTAAGATTACACTAAGATATCGCTCATTCGACATTCATCATTCATTTCTCTATCTTTAGCTGCCTGCAGTAGAGATAACAACCTTGATGGTACACTTACACGTTTCGTTTGTATCAAGCCACTTACCCGTAGCCGGCAATATGGTGAGGCTACAAATTACATTGCCTTATGATTTAATTATGGACATTTCAAATGAAGCAGGAGGGTCAGGTTTATCTTGGTGGGGTCAGAATACGAGTCAGATTTATATAGGTCTCAGGTCAAATGAAGGTCAAAATGTAGTCCCATAAACGCCTTTATTTTCTATATTTCTCCTTATTACATATATAATTGACATACCTTTATAACTTTGTTCCCATGGTACCTTTGACATTAGGATTTACCACTCTACGTACCTTTCCCCCATTTTCCCCTCATAACAACGTTAAATTTGCTGAATTAAGAAACTAACAAGAAAAAAAATGTAAAACAGTTAAATTTCTCCTAAAATTCTTTATAAAGCAAACAAAAAATTTCTTTAAAATTTTAAATTATTTTGTGCAGGAGATTTTTAATTATGCACAAGGTACTCTTAATTAAGTCATTTCCAGTGTTACCTAATTCGCTCAACCAGGCTACGAATTACCGTGTTTGGTTATAATTATATCGAATTATGCTAAACTTGAGCGAATTACGTATTGGTATTCCGAATTCAAATCGGTCGTATTGCGAATAACGTAACCCTGGTCATTTCTGTGCGAGGTTTTAAATATGAATAAGGTACCCCAAATTTGAAAAACATAAACTCCAATTTTATAAACAATCTATAATTTTTTTTGAAAAATTATAAATAATTTTTTTCTATATATTCAATTTTACAACTTTTTGAGAAAGTTTGAAAATTTATTTACAATTTTTTATTTGTTATTGTCAGAATTAAGCAAACCTTGGTGCTATGACTAGAAAATAAAATTAAAAAGAAGCAGATTTGGAAGTAAATTTAAATATAAAGGGTGCTATGGGTAGGGTGGTTCGCAGTTCGGTTAGACTGGAAAACCGGACAGACCTGAACCAGCAAATTCAGACCCGACTGAGTTTAATTTTCATTACACAATATTTTTAAATCTAAGTCATAACCTCAGAACTCATGGACAATTCGAGAGCTATTAGCTGATGGCTGTTGCTATTTGTGACAAACAAAAACTTTTAATTCTTTTTGATGTTATCCTTAAAATTAGCACACACAAATATGCAATTACTCTAGACTTAATGATGAAATAATCTTTCCAATTGTGTCAACTACTTGTGTTCTTTGGCTTTAGAATATAAGAGAAAAAAGCAATATAGTTCGCTTACTAAGATGTGTGTTTCGTAAGGAATGAAGTAGCAACGATCATCCCGGCCAACATTTGTACATCTAACATAAGTCCCTAAACCCTATCTACACCCTGTTCACCGCTAAGCCAAGTCATCACAGCCCTACATGTGTACATCCTAGCGTAACGCCCTAAACCCTATCAACCAACACCTTGTTCACCACCAATCCAAGTCTATAATGCTCTTACCAGTGACCACCTATACGGTTTCAAAATTCAGAGAGACCACATTTAAGGTGATATTAACTAAATTAGTGAGATAAGACTGCGACAACCGACACCGCGGCCGTGGGCAAAAGATTCATACACTGCCAAAAAATCACAAATGCTTAATGAACCACACTCACACCCGTGCCTGCACGGTCATCATGTCTTCCAAGCGTCCCAACTAATTCATGTAAGCCCCATTGATGTGCTTGTTTTACATACAATTTAACCCCTGCTTTCGTGTTACTTTATGCTTACTTTGAGCTCTCCGTTGCGATTTAGCTAACATTTTCCTCAGAGTTGTAGGTTCGTTGTTTGCCTTGGTTTTTAAGAATTGAGCTTATTAACATATATTCCGAGCCATTTGACGAATACGAGGAGAGAGAGACTTATAGTCATGACATGTTGATACCAATAAAGTTTGTCACAGGGAAGTGTGCTGAGTGAAAAACATGGTCATAAACGGCCGGTATAATTCCGGTCTGCACACATGAATGCTGGACGGTACAAAGGCTTACTTATTGGTATACTAAGCAAGAAACAAAGCCAAATTGTTCAAGACTCGGTACCGATCGGCACTGATATTTACTCGGTTAGTTTAGGTTGTTAGCTACGGAGCCTATTTAGTATAAATAGCTTAATTTCAGAGTTTGATGTACGCTTTTCACTATTATCGAATACCTAATTACGAACTTAGCTTTAAAACACTCTTGCTTTGAAGATATTTACTTGAGCCTTGATTGAACATCGAATTCGGTAATCAATAGTTTCCTTTATCGTATTCAAACCAATTGTGTTATTTAGTTATATGTTGATTGTGTTCCTTATTTCATTTATTTATTGCAATTCATATCGTGGTTTCATTATCGTTTTAATTACTATGTCTACCTAATTCTCTATTAAGGGACCTAGGGGTTGAATGAGTAGTACATTAGGGTTTGCATTCGAACAAACAATTAATTATTGCTAATATCTAAATTGAATGTTTGAATAGACAATTAATGGATGATAGGGTACAACCAATTAGTTGAACTAGGAAAGCTCAATCGAAGATAAAAAAATCGGATTGTGATTAGGGTTGCATGTAATCAGCAAGACAGGTAATACATAAGAAGAGGCCGTTAGTATCATCCAATGATTGATATATCTGAGAGTATGTATCCCATCCCATCATGGTAATAATTTGAACCGTGGTCATACTCATTATCTGAAGGTGGTAATTTTGAAAAGCGCTTAGCGGTTCATTTAGAGTGGCAAACCTATAAATAAATTCACTTAGTGCATTAATATATCAAAGGTGTTGTACAACATACTACAGAAAGAGCAGCGGGTGCCCTTACGACACCAATTAAGAGACCTAATGAAAACCCTTTTATGCAATTTTCATCCCCAGTAAAAAAAAAGGAGTAATTATTACCTTGCACCAGTAATTGACATAAACTGCTGGACTTTTTCGCGGTGTCCTCTTCCCAGTTTACTCTGCCAATTCAAACAGAAAATGAAATGAGTACTAAATACATGAATGAATCTATCAAACAGATAATAAAAACAAGTTAATACAAGATTATTATTTGACTACAACTAAAACAAAAAGTAAAAAGAATACCATTTTTGGTAAGAGCAGGGTGTTGTTGTAGATCTGAGGGGAGATAAAAGGGGGAGGGGAAACGCGGTGGGTGGCGGAGGCACAACTGTGACTGTTTGAGTGTCTCTGGGCTGGGCTGCTGTTATAGGCTTAAAGCCTATGGTGACTTTCAATTAGGTGGATTACTCAAATGCTTCAACAATAATATTACGAAATTATGTAGGTCTATAATTGTAGTATAAATGTCCCATGTTTTTAGAGTAACTCCTTTTACATTCTTATTGCATAACCTCCATTTTATATTCATGTATATATACCCTTTGTATTAATAAGAAATGTACACATCTCTCTACCATCTTCCACATATTTCTTTATATTTTATAACTAATCGAGCGAAAAAAATTTTGTTCATACTTCATATATTATTAAGATTTTACAATCAGGACGTTCATATCGGGTTTTATTATATTATTCCGCAAATAAAGGTACGTCTCAATACTATTATTATGATTTTATTTTTATATCTATATGTTAAACCTTTTATAAACACATATTCAATATGCAATGAGACCAATACAAAACATCATACAAACTGATTGGAACTTTTTTTTCTTTCATGCGCATAATTCTCAATTTGATAATTTGATACCAAATATAAACTAGTAATCTACCTACTATAATTATGGCTACTTTTTCGTGTTTCTATTAAATTCGTTGATTGATGAAATCAAATTTATGCTTAACAAGAACAATTGACATACAATTCTAATATTAGACAACTTACTTTCTAATCAAACTTAGGCAATTTTTAATCATTAATTGATGTGGATTAGCCAACTTATATACTAATCGCATATGGAGTCTAACTTATAGTGACATGGAAAAAAAGGTTATATATATATATATATATATATATATATATATATATATATATATCAATTACGACCAATATTATATATATTATATTTATGTGAAGATAATAATATTACTTTGTATTTTATTGCGGTATGTTATACTCAGACCATTTTTTATAATGATTTTAATGATGCACCCTTTGTTAATCATACTAATGGTTTACTGAGTTTATTTGATGACTATAATATGAATCGTACTTAATCGAAGATATTGTTGCAAAAATCATCTATAACTTGATGGAAATACGAACTTGATTGTAAGCAATATAGTGAAGTATTGATGTTATTTGACAATTTTATGTACGTTTATATATTCATTGTGTTATTACAATTTACGATGGTGATAATTATGCAAGACATTAATTCACATTATATGTTGTACGAAGTATAATAGTATAAGTATATGAATCCCGTACTTATAAAATTAATTTTACATCCCTGAGTTTGACAACTTTGTGTTGAGTTTTTGTATCATGAATATGAAATTACAATGGGAGCTCGTTTATAATCCCCGTTCACCAATGGTCTAACATTGATTTAGTGTATGTTGCCTAACATGGGTTTTAGGAATTCTTAGAATTTATTAAGACGTGGCATGTTAATGAGGAAAGTATTAAACATTGAAACAAGTCGGTTTGATTGATTCAGTTGCATCTTTATTTATTTCATTGGTGATAGATACTATGTGAGATAAACAAATTTACATACATCAATCAGTTTTCGTTTCCTGAAATTGATTAGCTATGATATTGTTTTTGCGTGATGGTGGTTGCTTTTGTATGTTTATAGTATCATATTTATCAGATTTCTCAGTCAATTTCCACTTCTTTATTAATTATTTTTTTAACCATTTTAGATTGGATGGGAAATATTTTGAGATACTTAACTGATGAATAATCTTTCATATTTTCACTTGACTTGACTATGTTTCTACTAGCAAATTGTGATGCCTATTTATTATTACTTTATTACGTAATTGCTATTGCTATACATATAATAGAGTCATTGCTATAATTGCTATTAAATGATTTTATGAAAGGGAAAATGATTTTTCAATTGATTCTTGTTCACCTGAAGTCATATTTATAAGATAAATTAATGTCACATGTCACATGTCACATATGTGACAAATGACAAAATCACAAAATAAAATGGACACCCATATTAGCATGGGTACACCGGTTTTGGTAGGATTAGGGTAGGTGTTAGGTCTTAATGGTTGTTCTAATTAAGAATTAGGCAATATAATTGCAACCTAGACCTAGACTACAACCTATTGCATTGTGAAGGAAAAAGTAATGGCATGCTCACCCTCCCCCATGGTATTGTTGCACCGGTTTTGGTGAGTGAATAAGAGGATTGCAGTGATATTGTAGGGGTTTTGCTTAAATTGACATAAGATAACTCTCAGACTCAATCTTGACACAAGGATATGAATGCCACTCAATTCCCACAGCTTAACACAGGAAATTGAACAACAAACTAGACTGACCAAGCCTCCTTACCACAGCCTAGCACATATAAGAAACCTTAGGTCAAACAACAAGCAAACAGCCCACAGTCTAAGCACATGGATGTTCAACTTGCCACAGACTTTGATCAACACCCACAGCCTAGCACAGGATGTTATCAGGCCTGACTCTCAACTAAAGCAATGCACAAGTTGAAAAGATTTTTGAAATTGAGAAGAATTCTCAGGTTTTCATTCCAACATAAACTACCTTTTACAAATAGCAAGGGTCCTTTATATAAGCCTCATGCTCGTTTAGTTTCAACCCTAGAATCTCATCTAAGGGCCAGGATTAACTACTGAAACATGACAAACTACTGGCTACAAATACAAACTGGAAATACAAAAGGAAAAATAGTAAAACAGACAAAAGTGCAGACTTATGACAGTGACATGCTTCAGGCTGTGTTGGTGCTTGGTGTTGACTTGGAGCTTGTGGACGAAGCTCATTAATGCTTCCTTGACCTTCTTCTGCTGGCTTTCTAAGACTAGGCAAGACAATCAAAAGACTTTTGGAGATGGTCTTTCAATGCCTACCCAAAAGTGGAAAAAACTGCTTTATGCTTTTCTGCTTTTTACTGAATTTGATTTGGATTTTTAGGGTAGTTGTGTTGTGATTTGAGACTGGTTCCCTAGGACTTTTTTGGACCTAGGTGGGTAAGGTTTTAGCTGGACCTGGTGGTAGTTGGTGGTTCATGGTGTGGTGGAGGTTGTGCCTTCCCTAAGTGGCCTCTGCTGCTTGTTTTTGTGGGTTTTGATTTGGGTGTTGGTTGGCTTGTCTTTGGCTGAGCTGGTTCATGTCTTGGCTCGTGTCTTGGCTATCATGGTCCTTCATTGTGGCCTTGTCTTGGCTAGCATTTCCTTGTCTGGTGTTCCTCCCCTGTTTACCCATCCCCTGCCCCTTGACTGACCCCTGGATACCCATATAGAGCTCCTCTTGGCTATCAGTGCTCATCATTTGACCCCATTGGTTTGCCCCTTGTCCCCCTTGCTGGTTGTTGCCTTGCTCTGCCCCTCAGCTCCTGCTGCATCCTCCCCTGGTTGAACTGGGCTTGTCCTCAAGCGTGTAGTCTCCTCATCCTCAGAATCCCCATAGTATGGACTGAGATCCCCTACATTGAAAGTGCCATGAACCTCATAGTCCAAAGGTAGATCAACCTTATAAGTATTAGGACCAATACTCTCTATGATTTCAAATGGACCATCAGCTCTAGGCGTGAGCTTGTTCTTCCTCCTAGCTGGGAACCTTTCCTTTCTTAAGTGAATCCACACCAGATCCCCTGGCATGAACTCCTTCCTAGACTCAGGAGTCTTGGACTGTTTCTTATATCTTTCATTTGCCTTTTCTATCTGCTTCCTGACTGCCTCATGTAACTTCACCATTTGTTCATCCCTCTTCTTTGCATCAAAGTTCACCTCCTCCCTTTGTATGTTAGCTAACTCTAGGGGCATAAGTGGATTAACCCCATAGACAACCTCAAATGGACTGTGACCTGTTGCAGATGAGGGTGCCCTATTGAAGGCAAACTCAGCATGAGCTAGCTTCAGGTCCCAATCCCTCAAAGATTTGCTGACCAGGCACCTCAGGATCCTCCCTAATGTTTTGTTTGTGACCTCGGTTTGGCCATCAGTCTGAGGGTGGTGGGAAGTACTGAACAATAGCCTTGTCTTCAAGAGTCTCCACAGGGTTTTCCAAAAGTAACTCATGAATTTAGTATCCCTGTCTAAGACTATTGACTTTGGAATCCCATGCAGTCTCACAATCTCCTTCAAGTAGAGCTCAGCAACACTTGCAGCATCCTCAGTCTTCTTGCAAGCTACAAAGTGAGCCATCTTGCTAAACCTGTCAACAACAACCATTACAGAATCTTTACTCTTTGTGTTCTGGGTAGTGCAACAAGAAAGTTCATGCTCACATCCTCCCGAGGTTTACTTGGTACTGGTAGTGGAGTGTATGGCCCAGCCTGGAAAGAACTCTTGGCCTGCTGGCATGTTGAGCACCTCCTGAGGACAATCTGAACATCACCCATCATCCTTGGCCAATAGAACTGGTCCTGCAGTATATCATGTGTCTTTTGAACCCCAAAGTGTCCCCCTAGGCCTCCTGAGTGTACCTCCTTGATGAGTAGATCCCTGTAAGAACCCCTAGGAATGCATAGCTTGTTTCCTTGGAACATGAACCCTTCCTGCAGCAGGTACTTGCTCCCCTGAGCCCTTCCCCTTTCAGTCTGTGTGATCCATTCTTCAGCAAAGTCAGGGTCCTCTTTATACAGCTCTTTCATAAATTCAAACCCCAATACCCTCTGCTCCATGACTGATATTAGAGAGTGTCTCCTTGATAGGGCATCTGCCACAACATTTTGCTTCCCTTCCTTATACTTACTAGAGAATGTGAAATATTGTAGAAACTCCACCCACTTGGCATGTCTGTGATTTAGTTTGTGCTGGCCACTGATGTACTTCAATGCCTCATGATCTGAATGTAGGACAAAGAGTTTTGGCTTCAAGTAGTGCCCCCAATGCATGAGTGCCCTGATGATAGCATAGAATTCCTTGTCATAAGTAGAGTACTTAAGCTTTGCCCCATTCAGTTTCTCACTGAAATAAGCAACTGGTTTCTGACCCTGGATCAACACTGCCCCAATGCCAACCCCACTAGCATCACACTCCACCTCAAACAGCTGATCAAAATCAAGTAGCTTAAGGATTGGAGTCTCATACATCAACCTTTTAATCCTCTCAAAGGACTGTTGGGCATTCTCAGTCCACTGGAACTCCCCCTTCTTCAAGCATTCAGTGATGGGTGCAACAACTGAGCTGAAGTTCTTGATGAACCTTCTATAGAATGAAGCCAACCCATGGAACCCCCTGACCTCAGTGATGGTTTTAGGTGTTGGCCATGTTTGTATTGCTGCAACCTTCTCTTGGTCAACTGATATCCCTCTCCCTGACACAATGTATCCTAGGAATGCAACCTCCTCGACCATGAAGGTACACTTCTCTAGCTTCCCATACAGCTTTTGCTCCTTCAAGATCCCAAATATTGTTTCAAGATGCCTGAGATGCTCCCCTTTGCTGCCACTATACACTAGGATGTCATCAAAGTAACCCACAGCAAACCTGCCCAAGCAAGGCCTCAACACTTCTGTCATAAGCCTCATGAAGGTGCTTGGTGCATTGGACAGCCCAAAAGGCATCACAAGCCACTTATACAGACCATGTTTTGTTTTAAAAGCAGTCTTCCATTCATCCCCTTCTCTGAGCCTCACCTGATGGTACCCTTGCCTTAGATCAATCTTTGAAAAGATCTGAGCTCCACTCAGCTCATCAAGCATGTCATCTAATCTTAGAATGGGGAACCTATACTTGACTGTGATGTTATTGATTGCGCTACTGTCAGTGCACATCCTCCAGGTGTCATCCTTCTTAGGCACCAACAGAGCAGGTACAACACAAGGGCTTAGGGACTCCCTCACAAACCCTTTGCTCATAAGTTCCTCAATCTGTTTCTGCAACTCCTTGGTGGCAGTTGGATCACTTCTGTAGGCTGGCCTGTTTGGCAGCACAGAACCTGAGACTAGATCAATGTGATGCTCAATTCCTCTTAGGGGTGGTAGTCCATCTGGTAACTCCCTTAGAAAGACTTCCTTGTACCTCAAGATCAAAGGTTCAACCTCTGCTGGCAACTTGGAGCCTTACCCTTCTGCAACTTCCTTAGATAACAAGATGATCACAGGTTATTCTTGTTTCATTTCCTTAATCATGGCTGCCTCTGATAAGAACAACACTCCATTGACTTCTTCTGGCATATTGGGACTCCCATAACTCTTTTGGTTGGGTGGTAGAGGTGTCAAGGTTACCTTCTTTCCCCCATGCCTGAAGCTATAAGTGTTATCCCTTCCCTGGTGAGTTGTGTTCCTGTCAAACTCCCAAGGTGTCCCTAGTAGTAGATGGCAGGCATCCATTGGCACTACATCATATAATACCTCATGCTTGTACACTTTCCCAATAGAGAATGAGACTAAGCATTGCCTATCAACCCTTACCTCAGCCCCCTTGTTAAGCCATCTCAGTTTGTAGGGGTGTGGATGTTCTTGAGTAACTAGGCTTAGCTTGTTCACTAGGGTGATGGAAGCCACATTAGTACAACTTCCTCCATCAATTATCAAGTTACAGACCCTCTCCTGAATGGTGCATCTATGCCTGAATATCAAAGACCTCTGGTCATCCTCCAGTGGGGCATGTTGGGAGTGCATGACCCTCCATAGGACCAAGTTATGGCCTGTATCAGGGTGAGCCATGACCAAGTCCTGCATTGGCTCTTCCTCAGCTGTCACCTCCTCTAACACCATACTGTCATCAACCTCATACTCAACCAGTTCCTCCTTCTCCCACTCTTCTACCTCCATAAGTGTCATGGTCCTCTTAGAAGGACAATATTTCCTAAAGTGGCCATAGCCCTGACACAGGAAACATCTGATCTTGTTCTCAGTTGGGGTGGGGTTAGGCTTGGAGTTCACAACTCCCTTCCCTTTGTCTGTGGTTGATTGGGTGGTTGTCTTAGAGGCTTCCCCCATTCTAACACCACTGTAAGGTCTGTACACAGGCCTAGCAGCAGGTTTAGTCACAGCTGGTTTAATTTTCCCCATTTTCTCAACTCTTAAGGCTAGGTTGACAACGTCATCATAGGACCACAAAAGCTGCATCCTGACTCTAGCAGCAATGCTCCTATCTAGACCCTCTAAGAACCTGGCAATCCTTTGTTCAGGTTTCTCATTGACCTCACACTGGAGAGTCAACTGTTCAAAGTCCCTTAGGTATGCTTCTACAAACATCTCCTCTTGTTTCAGTTTAGATAACTTGATGAACAGATCTTGGGTGTAGTCTTTAGTTACAAATTTACTTAGCATTTTCTTTTTGAGTTTTGACCAAGACCTAAGGGGTTCTTTCCCTTCCTTAATTCTTTGGTGTTTCAAATTATTTGTAATCCCAGAGTTTCCTAAAGACGGAGCCACTCGGAAAGATGTTCCGAAAAAGACGGTGTCCTACTTAGGAGGCGTGCAAATGAAGTTCAAGGGAACAAAGGAGTTGGTTTCCGAATTTGTAAACAGCTTATTTGATTTTCTATTTCTAGGAAGGCCATACTAGAATTTGTTTTATTGCTTGCATTTTATTTATATGTCACATGCATGCCAAATCGCCATATAAATCACACATGCATTTTATCGAGTCAATCAACCGCGTCAATTACAATTATCGGTAGTTCACCTATTTTGTTCACTTAAAAGGAGAGAGATAATATAAATTGCCTTGACCTCTATTTTATTAATTGAGATTTAGCCTTAATAAATAGTACAACCCATGAATCCCAATTTCGTAAGAAAGTAGGTTCGGCTCACCAAGGTGCTAAACTTATTACGTTGGGTAAGTTGGGCAATAAATTGTTATTGCATCGAAATTTGGTTGAACTCAACGGAAAGATTAGGGTCCGTGGCCCATGTGTTCCGGGCTAAAGATGACAATAAATTATTTCATCGACCAAGAATTCTAATTGTAGAATCGGTTAAAGAGTTAACCCACCAAGTAATATTAATAAAGGTCGTGGAGTCCGTGGCTCACATAAACCCGAGTTAATATAGGATTTGGGTCTTGGAATCATTTATGTAATTGGGTAGAGGTCATTATATAAATGCCAAAACTTGTTTAAAATGTTTACAAGTATTTTAAAACGATAAATGTTGATGTTTCTTTCATCTCATATTTTGTAGTCAAAACTTGTTTTATTCGCAATGTTGGCAAACGATAACGAGGTTCGACCTCCCGCACCACAACTCACCACCGTATCATGTCTTAAATCCTTTATGGATCAATGCAAATTCGAAAAGAATTGTTCTAATTTCGAGAATTGGAATGGGCAACTTTGCCTTGCCACCAAAGGTGATGGTAAACTTCATTACCTCACCAAGGCTTATCCCAACGCTCCTAAATGCAAGGTCAACTAACGCCGTAAAGGTGGCCTATGAGATCAACCAAATAGAATCGGCCACGATCAAGAATGTCTTGATCTTCTGTATAGATGCCTAGCTTCAAAGGAATGTCATAAAGATGAATTCCACGTATGAGATCTACACTAAATTCGTGACCATGTTTTTACGAGCTCTTAGGATCATTCAATATGAAGTCGCTTCTTAATCTTTCGACCTTAAACATGAAGGATGGTCAATGTGTTTGCTCCCACGTACTCAAATGATTGAGCATGTCGAGATACTCAAGAAGTAACAAGGAATAGCGATTCCCGAGCAACTTATGATTGACCGTGTATTCCACTCCCTAAATCGTATCAAAGGGTTTGTTAATTTTAGGGTGAACTTCAACATGCAAAACGTCACCACGACTCTACATGAGTTGCACAAAATGGTTGTGCAAATTGAGCGTGATATGGGCTATCATGCTAGCACTAGCAAAGATGTTTTGAACATCAAATGACAAAAGCAAAGGGAAGTTCAAGAAGAGTGGAAACAAAGGGAACAAGCCCACACCTTCTAAGGAGAAAGAAAGGCTATTGGGAATAGTTCTTCTAAGTCTAAGAAGGGTGTCGCCTCCAACGACAAGTGCCATTATTGTAATGGTATAGGCCATTAAAAACGTATTTGCCCCAGATATTTGGAAAATATTAAGATTGGACGAGTTCTTCCAGTAGATAATAGTTCTCCCGTATGTTTATATTATTGATATTAATCTCAACTTTGGTATTTTGATACAAGTTTTAGTTCTCGTCCTCCTAATTAGATTAAGGGCATTAGAAGAAAGACAGGGCAAAGCAAGCTAAAGGGGATTTCCAAGTCCAGGGAGCTAATGTAGTACCACATAGAAGAGACCTAAGGATTAGCTTGGCGTTCTAGCTATTTGTCTTTCTAGTTATTTTGAATGTCGTTTTGGAACTTTTGCTTTCCGTGTTAGACATGGAAACTGGTTATTATTTCCATTTTGAAAGATAATTGTTGTACTATATAATGATAGCTTGATTTTCAACCCAAGTCATTATGTTCGTGGAATTTATGTTCTAAACTTTTCATTATACAAAGTTAATATCTTAAACATAAAGTATTGTGACAAATTTATCATATGAGAAAATATAATGATTTGATCATTACAATCAGCTAAGTTATGAATTGGATTCTCACTTATGGACTTGTGACTGAGTATCACAACTTATTTGAAATAAGAAAGATCAATTGCATAGTCAAAACGAGTTAATGAACTCGCACTAGGGGATTTACAATCCATATAAGTCATAAGATAAGATTTTTTAACGCCAATATGACTCCATACGGGTTATGGAAGGGATGAGAACCCTAAATTTGTACAAGACATGGATAAAGATCCAAGTATTTAGCGTAGATAGAACAAGTCTATTGAGAAGTTAGAATACAAAGTCTAAAAAATAAGTCTGCTATAGATCGTTCAAAGATACTACGAGCATTTTACCTCATTAAACCTAGAGAACAAAGCTGTTTGTGGCTCATGGTGCTATCCTTCAAGAAAGTATGTGTATTTTCAAAAGGATAGAGTGGGAGAAAATTTGCCACAAAATAATTTTTGGATAGAACGAAAGACAAGAGAAAATGTTCTTAAGTTGTCCAAGGTTAGAGGCTAGTAGTTAAAATTTTTACTTTTTAATAAGACTATGATTTATAAATTGGCGGTCATAATTTCCAATTCGAATTTGTTGCATAAGAGCCTTAAGAATACAAGATGGATACTATACATATAAAATTACTTGGGAAGGTTTGGACCTCCCTAGGGTGAATAAAATTTTAGTGTAAAGTATTGTATATAAGTTAAAATATAATAACCATCTTTGAGATTCAAGAAAGTTGCATCTACACCACGTATATGTATGACAAATGACAAAGAGTTGTTAAAAGTTACCTTTCTAAATGGGCATTTAGAAGTAGAAAAGTTGTCGTACAAAACTTAGGAGATCAATGTGTGATCCTAAGAGAACACTCATGGCATAACAAGAGTGATCGTGCCTGTCGCAAGCCCGATACAAAGATAAATTACCCAGACTAGGCTAATAACAAATTAATGTAATTAGGGAAGTAGGGGTCGATCCTCAGGGAGATGGTGTTTCCTATAGAATGTGAAATGTCTCGCAATTGGTTTTATCTAACGAGTTTTCTGGGTTTTGGGATTATGATGTCTAAACTAACAAAAAGCATAAATGAAAACAAAATAAAAGCAATTGAAGATGAAAGCAATAAAGCAAATGATGAATTAACAATAATGAAAAGCATCTAGGGAAGTAGGTTCACACATGTAGATTGACATATTGATGAAATTGATTTAGGACATGCAAATAATTCATTGTGAGTTCGTAAGAATGATGTGTTCATTACAATCATAGATCAGATGGTCTAGCAGGCTTTTAGGCAATTTACTAGGTCTTAATCCACCATGTCATGCTTTGTCTATTCAATTCGTGTATCTCTACCTTGAAAAAGAATTCCATGCTAGTCAATGATTTTGATCAGGAATCGTCAACTATCGTTATAGTCCAAACATGCATAGACACAATATTTTAAAAGCACAATTTCTTTTATCCAATTATCATCTTTTAATCAATTATCATATTTTAATCAATTATCATCCAATTATCATATTTTAATCAATCCAAACATGCATAGATAATGTTTATATCTAAGATGATGATGATAATAAAAACTAGGATAGACATGTTTAGTTGATTTTGACAATAATTTAAGACTCTTTATGTGGCGATAATAACGACGCTGATTGATAATCTAAGGAATGAAATTACGATTATAACGATACAAAAATAAATCTAAGATAATATGTATGGAAAATAACAATAAAATAGAAAACAATAAGGACATTAAACAAAGGATAAAATAGAAATACCTAGGTGACGATCAACGACGAAAGCGATAACAATAATAGAAATCCCTTGCATAGAATAATCGTTCCTTGAATTTCAACACTTGAACCCAACAAAGTAGATTACAAAGATTGAAATTCTTATTGATCTAAACTAAGGTTTTGATGTAGAATGAACAGAAATGAACTAAGAACTAAAGACAAAAGAAGAAAATGATCTAAACTAGAATTTCTAAACTAAAGAGAAAAGTAAGAAAAGAAGAGATGTTGTGTGTCAGATGATATGAGATTGACATGAGTTGTGTGTTGAGAAGAGGGGCTGGAGCATCCTTTATATAGCATTAGGGTTTCGTGGGGAAGGGATCGAGCATTGAACATATAGGACAAAAGAAGGAAGTTGAAGCAATTTGCTCGAAGCAGCAGAGATACTCGATCGGGTACACACTTAACCGATCGAGTAAGTTGTCATCTAGAAGCTTTTGACTAACATTTCATCTCCCTTTGCTTTGACTTGACTTCTATCATCCCCCTTGACCTCTTCAATCGGGTTTGTTGATAGGGTTTGATGCAAAGCGATGAATTCTTCCGCCTAATTGATTGATCTTCCGACAACTGCGACATCGTCTTTTACTTCTTCTCTCTTTTGAGTTAGTGAACCTTCTTGAAATGCCTTTGACATGGTCAAGCTTGCTTCTTCAAATCCTCGGGTTCTAGGCAAATGCTCGGAAATATAGAAAAAGGGCGTAGAAACGTCACTTTCCCTACAAAACAGGTTAGAACACATGAATTCGCCTAGAAGACGATATTAGCTCATAAAATGGCTTAACAAAGCACAAATGACATATAAAACCGAGCTAAAATGAGGGTTAAAATCATACAAATATTCACTTATCAAACTCCCCCAAGCTAAACCTTTGCTTGTCCTCAAGCAAACATAACAAACAATACCAGGACAAGGTTGCAAGCATTGGCTACTACACCATCAAGAAACAAATCTCAACGTAAAACTTTGAAAACGTAATGAATCATAACCCAAAACAACGTGGGCAAGAATGATACATAAACATGGTTGAGATTTACATAACGGCGTAGCACAAAGAATTTCACTATAGAATTTTCGGCTCTTGCATGATCTTTTGACAAATGGACTCTCACGGCACACTCGAACACTCATTGCATGTAAAAGGTGATTTCTTTATGTGTGAATGTTTTTGAGACACTCACCTATCTACGACTTATGAAAATGTGTCCGCAGTCTAATATGGTAAACAATTCAAAACACAAGTCAAAGATCACAATGCACATAGAAAAGAAGCCGAAAAAGAAATGAAGAAGGCTTTTGGAAATGGGTGAAAGGTGGACAATCAGTTATGGTTATGTGAAGGTTAGAATGAGCTAGCAACTGACCAATGATAAATGAATACTCAATCCAAACATTCGGTTAATTCCCAAAAGACGAATAACGAAGCCAGAAGTAACGGATTGGCTTATTACACACGAAACACAAGGGTAAACTCCTTCTATTGATTTGACATTTTGAGGAGATACTCACAACTTCTTCTTTTATTTTTTTTTATTTTTTTTTTCTTTTTTTCTTTTGAACATAACATCACTTCTTGAACATTTTCGTTCTCCCAAATTCACTTTGACATCAAGGAACAAAATCTTCTCAAAAGAGCACCCATACACCATAGTCTAGCTACTAGCTCAACAGGGTAGGCAGTTTTTATATGTAGCTATTATTTTGTGAAACATTTGTATGAAGGGGCTTATTTTGAGGGGCAATTCAAAGTGAAAAAGGCTTCAAATCATAGTGAATCATGAATGCAATGCTTATAGAAATGAAATGAGAACCATACTTATGCGTTTTGACATGACACATATCACAAGGAGAACGACACACACCTAAATGAGACTGGGTATGGATGTACCAGTCTAAGGAGGTTCTACCTTACAATATATGTAGTTTGCCAAATGTCAAGATCAAGCGTACTCATCTATAGATTCATTCCATGCCTACTGTGTACAAGACTTCCCCATGTATGCAAAATTCAATGAATATTGAATCATTATGGTTTGAAAGTTTTATGTTTGGGAAATGTAACATGATAGCACAGTAAACAGGCAAGCCAAGCATGAAAAGCATTCAATTATGTTCAAAATTTTAAAAATTTCTCTTCAATTTTTTCTCTTTCCTTATTCAAAATTTTGAAAAATATAAACAACTAAAATGCAAAATGGGAAAATGCAATCCCTCCCCCAAGCTAAACATCACATTGTCCTCAATGTGAGCACAAAGACAAAATATGCAACGAGATGCTTAATGGGAAGAAGGGTAAAAAGGGAAAAAGATAAAAGAAGAGTGAAGCGTACTAGTCAGCGCGGACTCCCCCAAGCTAGTCTTTTGGACATGACAAGGAAGATCTTTATAGATTCTTCAAAAACTCTTTCATCTGCAAAGAAATCTAACCAAACAACGAAAAAGGGAAAAGCAAAAATAAAATGCAAAAAGAAAGAAAACACGGATTGCCTCCCGAGAAGCGCCGGTTTAACGTCTCGCTCGACGAATTCTTCTATGAAATCATTGGGTTGGGGATTGACGCTCCATATAGACAATATCTAAGCATTCGATGATAGAATTGCTATAGTAGAGTTTCAGTCTGTGTCCATTGACTTTGAATTTTTCACCATTGCTAGCCATTATTTCCACATAGCCGTATTTGCTCACATATGTGACAGTGAATGGTCCAGACCATTGTGATCGAAGTTTTCCCGGAAAAATTTTCAAACGGGAGTTGAAAAGAAGTACTTGGTCACCGACATTAAATTCTTTTTTAATTATCCTCTTGTCGTGCCAACGCTTCGTTTTCTCATTGTAGATCCTAGAATTCTCATAAGCTTGCAAACGAAATTCCTCTAGCTCATTGAGTTGCAAAAGTCGTCTATCAGCGCTAAGCTTAGTGTCTAAGTTGAGTTCTTTGATAGCCCAGTAAGCTTTGTATTCTAACTCGACAGGAAGATGACAGGCCTTTCCATAAACCAATCGATAGGGAGATGTTCCAATCGGGGTTTTGAAAGCTGTACGATAAGCCCATAAGGTGTCATCGAGCTTATTACTCCAATCGGTTCTAGATCTTGAGACTACTTTCTGAAGAATTGTTTTCAACTCTCTGTTTGAGACTTCTACTTGACCGCTGGTCTGTGGGTGGTAGGCTAATCCTCGTCTGTGATACACACCATACTTGGCAAGCAGAGTGTCTAACTTCTTTTCTCCAAAATGAGTTCCTCGATCACTTATCACGGCTCTGGGTACACCAAAACGTGGAAAGTTGATCTTCTTAAATAGTCGTATCACAGCTCTAGCATCATTGGTGGGAGTGGCAATTGCTTCTACCCACTTCGAAACATAGTCAACAACGACTAAGATGTAACGATTTCCGTTAGAAGAGGGAAATGGTCCTTGGTAGTCAATACCCCAGACATCGAATATTTCGACTTCCAACATGCTGTTTTGAGGCATTTCATGTCTCTTGGATATTTGACCTATTCGGTGACAAGCGTCACAAGCCATAACAAAGTCTTTGGAATCTTTAAACATCGAGGGCCAGAAAAACCCGGATTGTAAGACTTTGGCTACGGTCTTGGATGGACCATGATGACCACCATAAGCAGATGAGTGACATCCTTCTAAAACTCCTTTAACTTCCCACTGGGGGATACATCGTCGATACAGACCATCTGAACACTGCTTGAAAAGATAGGGGTCATCCCAAACAAAGAATTTTGCATCATGCAAAAATCTCTTTCTTTGGTTATAAGAAAGGTCAGAAGGTAGCTGGCGACTGACAAGAAAATTGGCAATATCAGCATACGAAGGAGAAGAGTCCGTAATTGCCAGTAATGAATCATCAGCGAATGAATCATTAATTGGCGTTGGTAATCCTATTTCAGTTATTCTTATCCTTGAGAGGTGGTCAGCGACTACATTTTCCGCTCCTTTCTTATCCCGGATCTCTAGATCAAACTCTTGAAGGAGTAGGATCCATCGGATAAGTCTAGGTTTTGCCTCTTTCTTTCAAAGCAGATATTTCAAGGCAACATGGTCAGTGTAACCAATGACTTTTGATCCTATAAGATCAGAACGGAATTTGTCTAAGGCATAGACAATGGCAAGAAGTTCTTTTTCAGTGGTGGCATAGTTGATTTGGGCAGGATCTAAGGTTTTACTAGCATAGTAAATTGCATGAAGGAACTTTTCCTTTCTTTGCCCCAAAACAACTCCTACGGCATAATCACTCGCATCGCACATCAGTTCAAATGGCAGATTCCAATCAGGTGACTGGATTATAGGCACGGTGATCAAAGCGCGTTTGATTTTGTTGAATGCCTCAAGGCATTCCTTTGTGAAATTAAAAGGTGCATCCTTGAAAAGGAGCTCAGTCAGGGGCTTGGCTATTTTTGAAAAATCTTTTATAAACCGTCGGTAGAAACCGGCGTGGCCAAGGAAACTCCTGATTCCTTTTACATTAGCAGGTGGTGGCAGTTGTTCAATAACTTGGATCTTAGCTCGATCCACTTCTATACCTCTTTCTGAAACAATGTGTCCTAAAACTACACCTTCATTTACCATGAAGTGACACTTTTCCCAATTGAGAACAAGGTCGACCTCTTCACAGCGTTTTAGTACTCTTGATAGATTTGTCAAACAATTACCAAAGGAAATGCCATAGACGCTAAAGTCGTCCATGAATACTTCCATGATAGTTTCAACAAAATCTTAAAAGATACTAGTCATGCAACGTTGGAAAGTGGCAGGTGCATTACACAAGCCAAATGGCATTCTGCGATAAGCGAAAGTACCATAGGGACAGGTGAAGGTGGTTTTCTCTTGGTCCTCAGGGTGGATAGGAATTTGGAAAAATCCTGAGTAACCATCTAGATAGCAGAAGAATTTGTGATAAGTTAACCTCTCTAGCATTTGATCAATGAAGGGTAGAGGAGAGTGATCTTTTCTAGTTGATTGATTCAACTTTCTGTAGTCAATACACATACGCCATCCCGTCACAATCCTTGTGGGGATGAGCTCATTCTTTTCATTTTTGACTACTGTTGTTCCTCCTTTCTTGGGAACAACTTGAACAGGGCTAACCCATTTCGAGTCAGAGATTGCATAGATTATGCCAGCATCTAGCAATTTCATAACTTTAGCTTTAACTACTTCTTGCATGTTGGGATTAAGACGGCGTTGACCTTGAACACAAGGTTTTTGGCCTTCTTCTAGATTGATTCTATGCATGCAAAAGTCAGGGCTTATGCCAGTGAGATCTTCAAGTTTATATCCTATTGCCTTTTTATGCTTTTTCAAGACAGTTGAAGAGTCTATTGATCGAATACGAAAGAGGGGGGGGGGGGGGGGGAATTGAGTATTAAAAACTAGCCCCACTTTTTCGATTTATATGATATGTAATTAATTATTTGATCTTATGAATTAAAATCAACTCAATTTAATTAATCAAAGTAATGCGCAATACGAA
>JAIUZE010029271.1:0-13107 GCA_022085475.1 Heliosperma pusillum | reverse complement strand
AATGTTAAGTACATATTATTCATTTATTTGTGTCATATATTTGTTATATGATCAAATTAACACTTAATTATACAAGATAATTAAGCATAAGATTAATAAGTATTTGTGGGACAAATATCAAAAATCAAAATGGATCAAAATAGGCCTCACATGGCCGGTTATAGTGTAGTGGATGGTGATGATGGTTGCTCTTATTCATACTCACAAGCAACATGTGATTATGACATGAATAGTAAACCTAAAATAATTTTACTTACTACAACACACCACCACTTTGCATGGCAATAAAATAAGAAGAAAAAATCACTCTTTTGGTGATATAGGAGCCGGCCCTCTTGACCTTAAATAGAACAATTGTTGTTCATTTCATCACTTCTTCATTCTTGCTTATTTATCATTCATCTCTCAAAACTCATCTTCTCTCTAAAAACTCTCATATACTAATATTTACTATGTATTACTAGTGTAGTAATATATTCTAATATTAGTAGTAAAATATCTATCTTATTATCTAGTTAATAATAAGGATAGATTATTTGGTGTCATCTTGGTGCAACTTGAAGGAGGTCTTCTAGTTTGGAGATTTCTTGTTCATCCATATTATTAGCTCAAGAACAACAAGAAGGAGTTCTTGTTGTGCCCATATTATTTTCATATCAATGTGAGGAAATTTCTTCTTTTATATAAATGGCTTTATATTTGCATGCATGTTACATAGATCATTAAATACTAAATTAACAAGTAATTTAGTAACTAATTAGAGGAGTTTAATTAAGGTCTATGGACTTTCATAATCATCCCATCCAAATGCAATTGCCGACTAGTAGTTTTAAAGTACAATGAACCAAATCCCGAAATAACTTGGGCATAGGGAAAATGCAATACATGGATGAGATTTACACGACGGCGTGGTATTAAGGACTTCACATGGACATTTCGACTATTGCATGATCTTTAAATGACATTGGACTTCTCACGGGATAACACTCACACTCATGAAATGAATATGGCAAATATATGTGAGTGACACTCTTCTATCTACGACTCAAGAGAATGCGCCCGCAATCTAGTATGGTAAACATTCCAAATCGACAAGACAATGCTAGTCATGATCATATTGCATAAGAAAAGAAGCCAATAATACAAAGAAGAAGGCTAGGGGAAATGGGTAAGAAGGTGGAAAAATCAATTTGGTCATGTGGAGTTAATGTCAAGCTAGGGACAACCAAATGTGTAAGAATGGTTATTCCAAACCTTAACCCTTCCCAAACAACAAGAACTAGAGCCAAAAGCAGGATATTGGCTCTTTCAACATTACAAGACACATGTATACTTCCCAAAATCAAATACTTCATAAATCATGGAAGCAACTCGTTCTTCTTCTCTTATTTTTTCATCATTTTTCTCATTTTTTATTCTCATACTTCTTTCTTTTCTTTCATCATTTTGCATCTTTCATTTTTTTTCAAATCTTTTTTTTTTCTTTCTTTAAAGCCAACATCCACCAAGATACGGGAATCAGCAATCCCGCAACGACAAGCTTATAAAAGTGACAAATTCTAGCAAATCCCAAAAATAAAAGCACCCCAACACAAGTAGCAAGTCACTAGCTCAACAAAGGTAGGCAATGTTATATGTAGCTAGTAAATGGGTAATATTTGGGCAATTTATGTAAGCAAGCAACTGAATGTCTTCTAATGAAATCATGTTAGCATAACTTATACAAAATGGAACAAAGACCATACTTGTGCGTCTAGATGTAATGCACACCAAGAGGAGAAACTACACACACCAAGATGAGACCGAGTATATATGCACCGACCATTGAAGGGTCTACCTTACCATATATGTAGCTTACCAATGTCAAGATCAAGTCTATTTTGTCCAAAAATCCATCCATCACCCACTATGTCAAGACATCCCCATAAATGCAAAATCCCGACAATAAAGCATGATTCATTAGCTTAAAAGAACTACAATATAGGAAATGCAAGGAGGAGTGACATTATGCAAAAGACAAATGGGTGGACACAACATCAAACTTTTACTTTAAATTTTCAAATTTTTAGATTAGATTACTCATAACTAGACTCACTAAATCCCTCCCCCAAGCTAGAACACACATTGTCCTCAATGTGTGACATTAATATGGACAAACAAAAACCAACAAGGGGAGATGGGGTGACACATGCGGAAATAAAGGAAGGAAGGAAAGCATACTAAAGTGTAGAAGCCTCCCCCAACCTAGCTTGAAAACGGGGTAGCTCAATCCAAGTAGCAAAGTACCTGCAAAAGACAAACTACTGCAAACTAAATCAAACTAAATGTCTAACTATTACAACCAAATTGAAATTGCAATTGTCCAAAAACTGTAAATTGACAAACACTAATTTTTTCTAATGAGCATCCTTTGTCCTCTAAAAAGCATGTGAACGCCCTTAGAATTTGATCATACTCCTGCGCATGAGCAATACAAAAGCAAATGTAAGCAATTGATAAGATCTAAGCATGAAAGATCAAAGGTAAAGAAGGATAAATCTTATCAAAATGTGCATTAGTGATTTCAAAGAGAACCACCGTACTACTCCACTCGTCAGCAAGAGATGGAGCATCATGCTTAAAACCATAAAATAAACTGTTAGTGCTTAAATTATCATTATAAATGGTCTCAAATTGGTGGTATGAAAACTCAAGATGGTAGGACTCATCAAAATTGGGGGTTAATCCCACTTAACCTCTAAATTAGTAGCACTAAGTCTTCCATCAACCTTAAATGGATCAACTAAATCCCATGTAAAAGGATTTGTAAAGGTTTCAAATGACTCGGGCAAAACCTCATCCCTTTTATTACAAACGGGTCCAACATCATCCATGGTAAGTGTGTCATCCACTAAAAGGTCAATGTCATCAACATGAGTCTCTTTATGGTCAATTGAAATGATACTAGGGGGACTTTCAAGAGAGAAAGCAGGATCATCATCATTGTCATCCAATAATTCAAAATCATTAGGGAGAAAACACTTACATTGGGAGGGTGGAAAAGCACAAGTAGTGATTGATCGCGCCATTTCTTCAAGCATTTGTTGGCAACGAACTAGACGTGCATGACGTTCCTCTTTGTGTTGGGCTAACATTTGTTGCATTTGTTGACAACAAGCAAGAATCGCATAACATTCTTCTTTGAAACCCGGCGAGGAAAGTTGTTGGCAAGCTACCTATTGACATTGGGAAGCCATGAAATTCAAGAAATTCCAAAGCTCCTCCCCTTTCTTGTAGTAGACACTACCACAACTCATGTAAAGAGCCAATTCTCGTGTCTCAAAATCCATGCTATCAAGTAGAACGTGACCCATGTAATCCTAATCAATGACTTGTCCGAGGGACATGACATGATCACCATAGTTATAAAACTGGTTAAGATAGTCATGAAAAGGCTCATCCTTGTGTTGAGGGTATCGGAATCCATAGTTATTCATTATGTAAGGCAAAAATTAGATAGTTTCAATACCTGAAAAAGGAACTAAAACTACAAGGAAACCGTGAGAATGGTCTCAAGGAACAAGAGTTCCTCGAGACAAAATAAAACAAGATAAAATTCAACAACTAATAGCAAACAAAATCGTGCTCCCCGGCAACGGCGCCAAAATTTGATAGGCTATCGCACACCTAATCAAAGAAAAATACCCTAGATACAAATTAATGTAGTAATAGGGGTCGAACAAAAGGAGACGGGAGTTGTTATACAAGTTGATATGGGGTGAATTCTATCAACGTCGGTTATCGATTGATTTGGTTGGGTTTATGAAACAACAATAGTAATAAAGGAAGAGTCTAGGGAGGTCGGGTCACACATGCAAATTATGTAAATGCTCAAGTCAAACTAGTAAATTGATAATAACGATAATTGTTTAGGCTAAAGACACCCACCTCTCGATATTAGTGTCAACCATAGATCGAATCCTAAGAAACTCTCGCTTTTGCTAGGTCGATCTACTAACACATGCTTAGTCTAATTCAATTCTGTGCCTCTCGACTTATAGAAAGAATTAACAAATTTAATCAAGGAATGTGATCAATTATCAAACACTAACAATACAATGCAAGCATGTGGTAGAAACAACTATTTGATATCATAAAATCTCATTTCAACTATTGCAAATACTATTTATGCATTGCTTCCTAATTCCCTAGACAAAGTAACTACTCTTGTATAATGATAACTAATCTAATAACAAATGATAAAGTAAACATGATAACTAACTAATAATGGAAATGACAAAGGAAATAACAAAAAAATACAAGAAATAGAATTATCTCAACAAAGGAAATGAAACTTGGAATTGAAAAACTCAATGGAACCAATTAACTTACAAATGAACTTGCAATATAAATTGAAATACTAAAAGAAATTATTTGTAACAACTAATGGAAACTAAATTATTCTAAACCTAATCTAATAACTAATGATAATATGTAAAAGAGTGTTTTTAGAGTGTAGAATGCTGTCCAAGATGATCCTAAGTGTCGAAGTCCCTCTCTTTTATATAGGGAGAGGGACTTGAAACGTATGCAACTTACAGCACCCCAACCCCGATCGGGGAATTTCACTAATGCGGGAACATTTGCTTAATGACTCAATTAAATGCTTGAGGAATCCTATGATACGCCTTTAAGCTCTTTAATTCTCCGGTTAATTTCATAGTTTGGCATCCCATGAGCATCCAAAGAACATCCCTATGTTGAGTTGTGGACTCCTTAAGTTGGGCTTCATTTTGGTTTCTCATTTACACACCAAACCATTTTGCAAGTCCTCATGCTTGGGCTTGTCATTTCTCATAGTATCCTTCCATGGTCTATCTTGCTTCCATTTTAGCTTAGTGAACTTTGATGCTTGCGAATGTGCTAGGAAAAAGCCTCTAAATGCTTAGATTCCTACAAAATGTAACAAACACAAGCAATACACCTAGATTACGTAATTAGCTCACAAATATACTAAACAAAGTATAATAATCAAATAAACCGGGCTAAACTAGGGAGTTAAACTATATATAAAATGGACTCATCACCCGTCGTACTCGGTCGAGTACGACTTACTCGGTCGAGTGCCTAACTCACTCAGCCGAGTACCCAAGAACAGAACACTTATTCAGACGACAAACCAACCTACTCGGTCGAAGAGACTCTACTCGACCGAGTACCCAACCCTCTCGGTCGAGTAAGCTTTACTCGATTGAGTGCAAGTACACAGAAATACTGAGTATTACAGTCTTCCCTCCTTAAGAACGAAATTTTTCCTCGAAGTTAACAACTCATAATCCTCCCAACAACAAAAAATAATACTAGACAACAACTACAAACAGTACAAGACACAAATCGTACACAACAAAACCAACTCTATGACCTCTAACCAAACTTCCAACATCCCAAACACAAGGACTCTACCAATCATATATCACTTCGAAACAAACCAACACCAAGTCTCCATCAACTACACTAAGACAATTAACCAATAACAAAACTGTAACACCCGGAAATGCACCCTATTTGTATAGTGAAAATATTTTACGGATACTTTTCAGTGAAATATAGTTTTAATCGTAAATTTAATTTTTCGAGTCGAATTTAGAATTTCCGAGTTCGTATTTGGAATTTCCGCGAGATTCCATGAGAATCCCGTCTTAAGGCGAGTTTGACTTTTGTTGACTTTTCCTCATACATACTCATACTCCCTTATCCTATTTCTCATTCACACAAACACAAATTCAACCTTACTTCTTCCTTAAGCAAAACCAAACCCTTGCCTCCATAATCTTTCCGATCTTAAAATCATCGTAGCTCATTCGTTCTTTGCTTAAATTCACGTAAGTTCTTCTCATTCTTCCCCTCTTACCTTCCTCTATCCGTATTGGTAATAAAATTACCGTCTTTCTCGCTTTTTAAATTATCCGTCTTTCTCAAGGTGAATGATTGGTCAGACCTGTCGCAAGCCTGATGCAAAGATAAATTACCTAGACTAGGCTAATAACAAATTAATATAATTAGGGAAGTAGGGGTCGATCCTCAGGGAGATGGTGTTTCCTATGGATTGTGAATCGTCTCACAATTGAGTTTTATCTAAAGATTTTCTGGGTTTTAAAGTTTGTGATGTCTAGACTAATAAAGAACATAAATAAAAACAAAACAAACTGAAATGGAAACGATAAAGCAGATAATAAATTAACAATAATGAGAAGCATCTAGGGAAATAGGTTCACACATGTAGATTGATATATTGATGAAATTGGATTTAAGATATGCAAATAATTCATTGAGCGTTCGTAAGAATGGTGTGTTCATTACAATCATAGATCAGATGGTCTAGCAGGCTTTTAGTGCGATTTACTAGGTCTTAATCCACTATGTCACGCTTTGTCTATTCAATTCCTGTATATCTACCTTGGAAAAGAATTTCACACTAGTCAATGATTGTGATCAAGAATCGTCAACTATCGTTAAAGTCCAAACATGCATAGACACAATGTTTTAAAAGCACAATTTCCTTTATCCAATTATCATCTTTTAATTAATCTAACATTGCTACCCTACACCCTAGAAAGGTGACTACTCACTCATGGTTGTGTTGATATTAACAATGAAAGTTAAGGTAAGCATATTTAGTTGGTTTTGACAATAATTTAGACTTTCTATGTGGCGATAATAACAACGCTATATGATAATCTAAGAAATGAAACTATGATTATAACAACGTAAAAACGAATCTAAATTATACGAATGGAAAATAACAATCAAATGGAAAACAATAAAGATCAATAAACAAAGGATAAATTAGGAATACCTAGGTGACGATCAACGATGAAAGCGATAACAATAATAGAAATCCCTCGCATAGAAATACCGTACCTTGAATTACAACTTTTGAACCCAACAAAGTAGATACAAAGATTGAAATTCTATTTGAACTAAGCTAATGTTTTGATATGAAATAGACGAAAGTAAACTAGAACAAAAGACAAAAATAGAAGAGAATCTAAACTAGAAAGACTAAAGCTAAAAAGAAATATAAGACAAGATTATGTAAGAAAGTGTATGATGGATGTATATATGATGAAAGTGTATGATCCTTGAGCATCTATTTATAGTATTAGGGTTTCGTGGAGAAGAGGTCGGGCAATAAATACATAGGTCAAAAATAGGATGTAGGAGCCGCAATGCTTGGAGCAGCAGGAATACCCGATCGGGTACACCACTTACCCGATCGGGCATCCTTCTAAAATCGTTTCCTTTGGTTATAAGAAAGGTCAGAAGGTAGTTGTCGACTGACAAGAAAATTGGCCATATCAGCATACCAAGGAGAAGAGTCAGTAATTGCCATTAATGAATCATCAGCAAACGAATCATTAATTGGTGTTGGCAATCCTATTTCAGTTACTCTTATCCTTGAAAGATGGTCAGCGACTACATTTTCTGCTCCTTTCTTATCCCGGATCTCTACATCAAACTCTTGAAGGAGCAAGATCCATCGGATAAGCCGAGGTTTTGCCTCTTTCTTTGAAAGCAGATATTTCAAAGCATCATGGTCAGTGTAAACAATGACTTTCGATCCTATAAGGTAAGAACGGAATTTGTCTAAGGCATAGACAATGGCAAGAAGTTCTTTTTCAGTGGTGGCATAGTTGATTTGGGCAGGATCTAACGTTTTACTAGCATAGTAAATAGCATGAAGGACTTTTCCTTTCGTTGCCCTAAAACAACTCCAACGGCGTAATCACTCGCATCGCACATAAGCTTAAATGGAAGATTCCAATTAGGTGACTGGATTATAGGTGCGGTGATTAGAGCGCGTTTGATTTTGTTGAATGCCTCAAGAAATTCCTTCGTGAAATTAAAAGGCGCATCCTTAAAAAGGAGCTCAGTCAGGGGCTTGGCTATTTTAGAAAAATCTTTAATAAACCGTCGGTAAAAACCGGCGTGGCCAAGGAAACTCCTGATTCCTTTTACATTAGCAGGTGGTGGCAGTTGCTCAATAACTTGGATCTTAGCTAGCTCGATCCACTTCAATACCTCTTTCGGAAATGATGTGTCCTAAAACTACACCTTCGTTCACCATGAAGTGACACTTTTCCCAGTTGAGAACAAGGTCGACTTCTTCACAGCGGTTTAGCACCTTAGACAGATTCGTCAAACAACTATCAAAGGAAATGCCATAGACGCTAAAGTCGTCCATAAATACTTCCATGATAGTCTCAACAAAATCAGAAAAGATACTAGTCATGCAACGCTGAAAAGTTGCGGGTGCATTACACAAGCCAAATGGCATTCGGCGATAAGCAAAAGTGCCATAGGGACAGGTGAAGGTGGTTTTCTCTTGATCCTCAAGGTGGATAGGAATTTAGAAAAATCCTGAGTAACCATCTAAATAACAGAAATATTTGTGGCAAGCTAACCTCTCTAACATTTGATCAATGAAGGGCAGAGGATAGTGATCTTTTCTAGTTGATTGATTCAACTTCCTGTAGTCAATTCACATACGCCATCCCGTCACCATCCGTGTGGGGATGAGCTCATTCTTCTCATTCTTGACTACTGTTGTTCCTCCTTTCTTGGGAACAACTTGGACAGGGCTAACCCATTTTGAGTCAGAAATTGCATAGATTATGCCAGCATCTAGCAATTTCAGAACTTCAGTTTTAACTACCTCTTGCATGTTTGGGTTAAGACGGCGTTGACCTTGAACATAAGGTCTTTGGCCTTCTTCTAGGTTAATTCTATGCATGCAAAAGTCAGGGCTTATGCCTGTGAGATCTTCAAGTTTATAGCCTATTGCCTTTTTATGTTTCCTCAAAACAATCAATAGTGAGTTTAACTGATTTTCATCTAGAAGAGCACTCACTATGACCGGGCAATATTCATACTCATCTAAAAAAGCATATTTTAGATTTGAGGGAAGAGGTTTAAGTTCAGGTTTATGCACTTCTGCCTTGGCAGGAGTATCAATTAAGCTTATAAACTTCTCAACTTCTTCAGACGGTATCTCTTTACCAGTCAAGTCCTTTTCCAGCTCACTGATCTCAAAATTGTCATTCTCAGAGATATCCTCTAACAATAAAATTGCTTCTAAAGGATCCCCAATTATTGATGGGTACAGAGATTCATCAATGATTGAGTCGACAATGTCAAGAAAACAGCAAGGCTCTTCAAGCATAAGGCTCTTCATTGCACTGTTTAAGTTGTAGGTGACTTTATCATCACCTACCTCTAATGTCAATTTTCCATTCTTGACATCGATTACTGCTCCCGCAGTGTGTAGAAATGGCCTTCCTAGAATGATAGGGATTTTCGAATCTTCTGCCATATCTAACACTATAAAATCGACTGGAATGAAAAACTTCCCTACTCTAACAGGTACATCTTCTAAAACTCCCATAGGTTGTTTTAGAGAACGATCTGCAATTTGCAGGGTGATACTTGTGCATTTCAGAATTCCCATATTCAATTTTTCGCAAATGGAATAGGGCATAACGCTCACACTAGCACCTAGATCGCATAAAGCTTTATCAATCGTGTAGGTGCCTATAGTGCAAGGTATAGAGAAACTACCAGGATCCTTTAACTTAGGAGGGGACTTATTTTGCAATAATGCACTGCATTCGGCGGTGAATGCGATGATTTCAACATCATCCAGAGTCCTCTTCTTTGTTAAGATATCCTTCATAAATTTTGTGTAAGAAGAGATTTGATTGATTAATTCAGTGAAGGGAACCGTTACTTGGAGGTTTTTGACAACTTCCATGAATTTACCGAATTGGGTTTCCTTATGATTTCTCCTCAAACGCTGGGGAAATGGAACTTGAATTTTGATGGGTTCCTTTTCAAGTTCATCCTTCTTTTCAGATTTGTCTTCCGCTTCCTTAGCGGTGGATGGTTGAGTTTCTTTTTGGCTTTCTACTGGTGAAGGCTCAACTGTTGGTTCTTTGGGTTGCTGAGGTTCCGTATAAGTGGTACCACTCCTAAGGGTGATAGCATTTGCGGTGTCCCTCGGTTGTTCACCATGAGTTGGGAGTTGGCCTTGTTTTCTTTGGGTAATAGAGGTAGCCAATTGGGCCATTTGAGTTTCAAGCATCTTGATGGCAGCATCTTTGGCTTGATCACTCTTTTGAAATTGAGCAAACATTGAATCCTGTTTTTGAACAACTTGTAGAAGCATGGATTCAATTTTGCTTAAACTTGAGTCATTTGGTTGGCCTTGAATTTGAGGTGGTTGGTGTTGAGTTTGGTATGGCTGATTGAAGTTAGGTTGGAATGAAGGTCTCTGGTTTTGAAAACCAGGTGGATTGTAAGGCTTTTGTTGGTGTGGTATGAATGGTTGTTGAGTTTGTTGGTGGGGATTTTGAACATTGGTACTTTTGTAGGACAAAAACGGGTGGGTTTTTGTGTTTTCGTTATAGAAGTTTGAGAAAGCGTTGCCTTGCCTATATCCTTGATAGGCATTGACTTGCTCTATTGAACTTCTACATTCTTGAAAACTATGCCCTCCAATCCCACATGTCTCACATACCACTACGTGGTTAGTGACGTTGATATGTTCCTTGGATTGGGAAGAGCTTCCTACTTGTTGCTGCAGAAGGGCTAATTGGGCTTCCAGGAGTGCTACTTTACTCGAATCATCCTGTTTGGCTTTTAGCGGAATAGCACGCGAGTTGCTATACTGAGAATCGTGGATTGCCATTGACTCGATAGTCGCACTAGCTATCTCTACATCGATTTGATCGAAACGACCATTGTTAGCGGAGTCGAGGATACGACGCGATTCGCCACAACAACCGTTGTAGAATGTTATAGCCAGGAACCATGAATCAAGGCCATGATGAGGGCATTCTCTTTGTAATTCTTTGTACCTTTCCCATGCCTCATAAAGGCTTTCGTCGCCTCTCTGACGGAATCCAGTAATTTGACTTCGTAAGAGCGCGGTTCGTTCTGGTGGGAAGTACTTTTGATAGAAAGCAAGAGCTAGACCATCCCAATCAACTATTCCTAGGGCAACTCGGTCAAGACTATTGATCCAGAGTTTTGCCTTTCCTCTTAAAGAGAAGGGAAAGAGCATTTTCCTAATCTGTTCTTGGGATACTCCAGTTTGTCTAATCGTGGAGCAATAGTCACAGAAGTTTTGGATATGAAGGTTGGGATCTTCTGTGGCATTGCCTCCAAATTGATTTCTTTCTATTAAATTGATGAAGGCAGGTTTGATTTCGAAGTTTTGAGCTGTAATTTGAGGTGTAGAGATACACTTTGGAAGTGTATCTGCAGTGGGTTTAGAATGGTCGGAAAGTCGAACCATTTTTGGTTGCGAAGATGAAGATGGAATGTTGGTTGAAAGTTGATTGAATTTTTGAAATGGAGAGGAAAATGGATCTTCTTCTCCTTCAAGAGTAGGTAGAATATCCGAGTATTTCTCACGAATACGGTCTAAACTTGAAATGTCAGAAGCTTTTGAAATTTCGTTAAATAGCTTTAATCTCCTACGCAGAGTTCTTTCTAGTTCGGGGTCCAAAGGAATAGGGGTCCCTAGTCTAGAAGATCTGGGCATAAGACAGAAAAGCTAAGATGAAAGATCAAGAGAGGTCTAAAGGAATTTGAGTTCCTAAAGACTAGATAAAACTAATCGTGATAGAAATCACAATAAAAAGGAAAACTAAACCGTGCTCCCCGGCAACGGCGCCAAAATTTGGTCAGGCATGTCGCAAGCCCGATGCAAAGATAAATTACCCAGACTAGGCTAATAACAAATTAATGTAATTAGGGAAGTAAGGGTCGATCCTCAGGGAGATGGTGTTTCCTATGGATTGTGAATCGTCTCACAATTGAGTTTTATCTAAAGATTTTCTGGGTTTTGGAGTTTGTGATGTCTAGACTAATAAAGAACATAAATAAAAACAAAACAAACTGAAATGGAAACGATAAAGCAGATAATAAATTAACAATAATGAGAAGCATCTAGGGAAATAGGTTCACACATGTAGATTGATATATTGATGAAATTGGATTTAGGATATGCAAATAATTCATTGAGCGTTCGTAAGAATGGTGTGTTCATTACAATCATAGATCAGATGGTCTAGCAGGCTTTTAGTGCGATGTACTAGGTCTTAATCCACCATGTCACGCTTTGTCTATTCAATTCCTGTATATCTACCTTGGAAAAGAATTCCATACTAGTCAATGATTGTGATCAAGAATCGTCAACTATCATTAAAGTCCAAACATGCATAGACACAATGTTTTAAAAGCACAATTTCCTTTATCCAATTATCATATTTTAATCAATCTAACATGGCTACCCTACACCCTAGAAAGGTGATTACTCACTCATGATTATGTTGATATTAACAATGAAAGTTAAGGTAAGCATATTTAGTTGGTTTTGACAATAATTTAGACTTTCTATGTGGTGATAATAACGACGCTATATGATAATATAAGAAATGAAACTATGATTATAACAACGTAAAAACGAATCTAAATGATACGAATGGAAAATAACAATCAAATGGAAAACAATAAAGAACAATAAGTAAAGGATAAATTAGGAATACCTAGGTGATGATCAACGATGAAAGTGATAACAATAATAGAAATCCATCGCATAGAAATACCGTACCTTGAATTACAACTTTTGAACCCAACAAAGTAGATGCAAGAGATTGAAATTCTATTTGAACTAAGCTAATTTTTTGATAGGAAATAGACGAAAGTAAACTAGAACAAAAGACAAAAATAGAAGAGAATCTAAACTAGAAAGACTAAAGCTAAAAAGAAATATAAGACAAGATTGTGTAAGAAAGTGTATGATGGATAAGTGTATGATCCTTGAGCATCTATTTATAGTATTAGGGTTTCGTGGAGAAGAGGTCGGGCAATAAATACATAGGTCAAATATAGGATGAAGGAGCCGCAATGCTTGGAGCAGCAGAATCCCGATCGGGTACACCACTTACCCGATCGTGTAAAGTCGTTTCTGGAAGCTCTTGACTAACTCTTTCAACTCCTTCTTCGCTTTGACTTGACTTTAAAACATCCCCCTTGACTCTACAAACCGGGTTGTTGCTTGAT
>JAIUZE010029265.1:0-11380 GCA_022085475.1 Heliosperma pusillum | reverse complement strand
TTCTATGCTCTTGTCAGAGCTCTGAGGCATTGGAGTCATTACCAGAAGCCCAAACCTTTTGTCTTACACTCTGATCATGAGGCATTGAAGTACATAGGAGGCCAGCATAAGCTCAGTCACAGACATGCTAAGTGGGTGGTGTTCCTTCAATCATTCACCTTTTCTAGCAAGTACAAAGAGGGCAAACAAAATGTGGTGGCTGATGCATTGTCTAGGAGGTACACTCTGCTATCAACTATGGAGCAAAGGGTTCTTGGCTTTGAGTTTATGAAGGACATGTATCAAGAAGATCCAGACTTTGCAGAAGATTGGTTAGCACAGAAAGAGGGAACAAGAACTATTGACTCACCATACACTTTGCAAAATGGATTCTTGTTTAAAGGAAACAAGTTGTGTGTTCCCAGAGGATCTTATAGGAACCTATTGATCAAGGAGGTACATGGGAGTGGCCTTGGAGGACACTTTGGGGTTCAGAAAACTGTGGACATACTACAAGATCAATTCCACTGGCCTAAGATAATGGGAGAAGTTCAAATAGTTCTCAGAAGGTGTGGAGTTTGTCAAAAGGCCAAGAGTTCTTTCCAAGCAGGACCTTACACTCCCCTACCAGTCCCATGTAGGCCTTGGGAGGATGTTAGTATGGATTTCATAATGGCATTGCCTAGGACAGCAAGAGGGAAGGATTCTATCATTGTGGTTGTGGATAGGTTCAGTAAGATGGCACATTTCATTGCATGCAAGAAGACTGAGGATGCTGTGAGTGTAGCAGAGCTATACCTTGATGAGGTGGTGAGGTTACATGGAGTTCCAAGGACCATTGTGTCTGACAGAGACACAAAGTTTATGAGCCACTTCTGGAGGACATTGTGGAAACTGCTTAACACTAGGTTATTGTTTAGTACCTCCCATCACCCTCAAACTGATGGCCAAACTGAGGTGGCTAACAAGACCTTGGGAAGAATCTTGAGGTGTATAGTCAGCAAATCTCTCAAGGATTGGGACTTGAAGTTGGCTCAAGCAGAGTTCTCTTTCAATAGAGCTCCATCATCAGCCACAGGCCACTCCCCCTTTGAAGTGGTCTATGGTACTAACCCCTTAATGCCTTTGAGTTTGTCTAATGTGTGCAGGTCAGAGGTCCACTATGATGCCAAGAAGAGGGTGGAACAAATGCTAAAACTCCATGAATTAGTCAGAAAGCAAATTGAGAAAGCCAATGATCTATACAAGAAGAATGCCAAGGTTCCTAAGACCAAGAAAGACTTTGCACCAGGAGATCTAGTATGGATCAACCTAAGGAAAGAAAGGTTCCCTTCCAAGAGAAAGAACAAGTTAGAGCCCAGGGCAGATGGTCCTTTTCAAGTCACAGAGAAGATAGGTCCCAATGCCTACAAAATTGATCTACCAGGAGAGTATGCAGTCCATGGAACATTCAATGTGGGAGATCTCAGTCCCTTCTATGAGGACTCTGAGGGGGAGGAAGACATAGGCTTGAGGTCAAGCCCTTTTCAACCTGGGGAGGCTGCAGCAGGAGCTCACCCAAGGGGTCTTGATGATCAAACCACATACAAGACAAGCTTGACCCCTCCGATGGAAGCTCGAGTTACAAGGTCTAAACAACAAGTTATGACAAGTCAAGAACAACCCAAGCCAAGCCACCCCAATGAAGAAGACAGTCCAAGACTCAACAACCCATGCCAAGTCCCAATACAACCCACATTACCCACACAAGACAGACAAAAAAACCTTCAGGCACAGACAGACCAATTCACAAACTCTGTATCTAGGAGGTACACTAGAGCATCCCAACCACCCCCACCATGGCCTACCATAAAGCCAACCCATTAAGCTACAAGTTTGCCCAGGACAAACCCTTTTGAAGTCTAGTAAAAATTCATGAAACAGACACCCCAAGTTAAGAGTCCAGCAAACAACTAAAAACAGAGAAGGTACATGTCAGATTGTGGTTTCCTTTTGTTTAAGTCAAACTTGTCATCGTCCAAGGCAGGTCTTATCTAAGTTATAATAAGAATAGAGAGTCCCAAGGAGTAGCAACACACCCAGGCAAGGCAGCAAGACAACAAGAGCAACAGATTTCCATTTCAGGAAAAATCCAAAACTGCTTTATTTGCTTTTGTTCAGTCTGTTTTCTTTTGTGTCTTGTGTCTGTTCTTATTAGTTGTTGAGCTCGTCCTATTGTGAGGCTCTTACTTAGTGTCAGTAGAAGTAGTTTAGATCCTAAGCTAGCCCTTGGATGATCCATACATCTAATGGCTCACAAGATATCAACCTCTCTATATAAAGGGGTCTTGTATGACTGTTGTAGGTAGACTTTGATGAATGAATGAACTTTGAGAAATCCCTCAAAACTATCAAACTTGTGCTAAGAGCTGTAGTTTGAAGCAAGCCTGATACATCTTCAAGGTGTTTGATCAGTGCCTTGTATTGTGAGTCAAGTTATATCTGTGCATTGCTGTGATTAACTTACTTGCTGTTGATTCTAGTCTAGGGTGTTTGTGCTTTGCTGTAACACTTGAAAACTGTCTCTAAACTAGTCTTTGAGTCCTTTTCTCTTGTGCCTTGCTGTAGAGGATTGTCTCCAAGTCATATCCCTTGTATCTTTCAGCTAAAATAACTCACAATCCCTAAAACAACACCCCTTGTTACTTGATATTGTATTCAGTTTGAGTCAAGCTAATCAAGTCACTTAAAACTTGTGAACCTTAGTAGTTTACACTCCACCTCCTGTTCCAGCTGGATGGATTTTTCCAATGATGTCGATTCCCCAAGCAGAAAATGGTCAATGAGAGATGATGGTGTAAAGCAACGAGGGAGGAACATGCTGAACATTCCCGAAGATCTAGCAATTGTAGTAGTGTCTGACGTGGTATTATGAGAGTTTAGTGAGAGGTTGAAGTTTTAGAGAGATGTAGAAGGAAAATCAATAATGAATTAGAGAAGAAAATTGAACAACAAATAGCCTTTATAAAAGGCACATGGCCGGCCCTCTACAAGCAATTGTAGATGATTTTTGTTCTTATTTTATTCTCATGCAAGGTGGTGGAGTGTAGTATTAGTTGTAATGATTTTGGTATATTATTCATGTCATAATCACATGTGACTTGTGAGCATGAACAAGAGCAACCATCATCACCCTCCACTACTACAATGACCGGCCACATGTGGCCTTTTATGGTCCATTTTGATTTTTGATATTTGTCACATAAATACTTATTAATCATATGCTTAATTATCTTATATAATTAAGTATTAATTTGTTCATATAACAATTATATGACACAAATTAATAAACAATATATACTTAACATTTAAGTGACATTTTACCATTATATCAATATATAATGGGTCCTACAATGCTTAGTTAATTTATTTTACAACTCGTAAATATAATTAACTAATTACCTCTACCTCAAAATATATGTAAAACCTCAAATAATTTAGTAAATTAACAATTAATTACTAAGTTAGATCTTATTTAATCATATTAAAATAAGATATAAATTTATTAGTCAATTATCGCATAATTGAAAAATAAACTTAATCGAATTTGAGTTCTTAACTCAATTTCTAACAATTAACTCTCGTACATATCAAATATATGTAATGGACTAATAAAAAGTATCATATAAAAATAATTAGTTACTATTTGGATTTCATCCTATAGGTGTGACCAAAAGGGATCAGTTGATCACCGCCGTCATACGACAATAACGTCAAACTCTAGTCAGCCAACCGTTATTGATTTACGTTAATCAACTGACTAATCATATATATATATATATAGTCAATAAATATCCCAATTATATTCCTGAATGAGATTTATTATGTGGCGCACTATTATGGAGGACACCTACTCCAACAATCTCCCACTTGTCTGACACAAGTGTGCGTCACCAATTCTCTTGTCTCTTTATCACATCTCTCACTCAACGCAAGGTGTCTTTCAGGTCGCACTTGCAATTGATTATATATAGAGTGCTTTTCTCGATAGAGAGAGTAACTGTCTGACCGGAAAATCTACCATATATTCCTTTCCGAGCGTGGCCACACATTTACATTAACTACTCCTCGAGTGGCCTAAAGATGTTTGTACCCAACGTGGGTGGAAAATTCCTGTTGATTCATCTACTCTGTATGATGCAGATCACCATGACCCCGAAGATGTCCATCAGCTTCCTTTTACGGCACGACCTAGAACATCAAACAAAACCAATCGGAAACTGCACCGACTCAGATAGACGGTCGCCTGTCAAAAGAATCGACTCATAGGAATAAGATAGAAGACCCTGCCACGACCAGGCATCAATTCATTGATTTAAGGGTCTCTACAAAGGGCAGTGTCCGACAGAGTGTCATACAGTCTTTCTATGTAATCGACCAGTCATCTCCATGACCGCATGGTGCTGTACCAACCATCGATCGACTTACAATCTAGTCACTTCGAGACGTCACCTCATTGAGTGACTAGGGACCAAATACTAAGTTCGTTCTATTCACTTGAATATGGTCCATCATTGTCTTACAATCTATTCAGATAAACAAAGTATTAAATTTAGTCAAACTAAATAAAAAGTTTATAATAAAACTTGAACAATGAATGCAATTATCATATATGAAATAATTAACATAACATTAAATTATTACATATTACATAATTTAACGGAATTCTGGTACTCGTCTCAATCCCATTGTGACGATATGACCATCGTGCTTAGCCTTTGATAAAGGCTTGGTTAAAGGATCATCAATGTTGTCATCTGTCCCAACCTTACAAATGTCAATTTTCTTTCTGTCCACGTAATCTCTAATTACATGATATTTCCTAAGTACATGTCTAGACTTATTACTAGACTTGAGCTCTTTTGCTTAAAAAATAGCCCCACTGTTATCACAATAAACCGTGATAGGATCTTTGGCAGTAGGGACTACCGCTAGTCCTTCTAAAAATTGCCGAATCCACACAGCTTTCTTTGCAGCTTCAGACGCTGCAAGGTACTCTGCTTCTGTTGTAGAATCCGCTGTAACGCTTTTCTTGAAACTCTTCCAGCAAACAGCTCCTCCATTCATCTAATAAACATAGCGGGATTGGGATTTCATATCATCCCTATCTGTCTGGAAATTGGCGTCTGTGTAACCCTTTACACGTAACTTAGTCTCACCTCCAAACACTAAGAACGAATCCTTGGTCCTTCTCAAGTACTTAAGGATGTTCTTTACGGCTATCAAGTGACTCTCAACTGGATTGGCTTGGTAACGACTTGTCATTCTCAAAGCATATGCAACATCGGGATGAGTGCACATCATAGCATACATGATTGATCCAACATCAGATGCGTAAGGGATCAATTTCATGCGTTCAATCTCCTCAGGTTTGGTAGGGCACTCTGACTTGCTCAAAGTGATCCCACTACCCATAGGAAGAAAGCCTATCTTAGAGTCTTTCATGTTGAACCGATCAAGAATATTATCAATATAAGTTTCTTGACTAAATTCCAATATCCTTTTAGATATATCCCTATAGATCCGGATACCTAAGATGTGCTGGGCCTCTCCTAAGTCTTTCATTTGGAAATGAATCCCTAGCCACTCCTTGACAAAAGTGAGCATTGATATATCATTCCCAATAAGTAGTATGTCATCTACATACAAGACTAGAAAAGTTACTTTACTCCCACCAAACTTTATGTATAAACATGGTTCCTCGACACTTCGAGTGAAACCATTTTGTTTAATTACATGATCGAAACGATGATTCCAACTCCTGGATGCTTGTTTAAGACCATAGATGGATCTCTTAAGTTTGGATACCTTCTTAGGGTTTGATGGATCCACAAAACATTCAGGTTGTGTCATGTACACTTCCTCTTCTAGAATCCCATTCAAGAAGGCGATTTTGACATCCATTTGCCAAATCTCATAATTATGAAATGCGGCAACCGCTAAGATAATCCTTATTGATCTAAGCATGGCGATTGGGGCGAAGGTTTCGTCATAGTGAAGACCATGAACTTAGGTGAAACCTTTTGCCACCAATCTAGCTTTGTAAACATCATTATGTTTATCTATGCCACTTTTGATCTTATAGATTCACTTACACTGAAGAGGTCTTACCTCCTTAGGTAAATCAACCAAGTCCCATACTTGATTGTCGTACATAGAATCCATTTCGGATTGCATGGCTCCAAGCCATAGCTTTGAGTCGGGACTAGAAATGGCTGCTTTGTAGGTAGTAGGTTCGTTACTTTCAAAAAGTAACACATTATAGTCACCATCTTCCTCTATAATACCAAGGTATCTATCAGGTTGATGACTAATTCTGTTTGACCTCCTAGGTTCCGAAGGAATTATGACCGTGTCAGACGAAGACGGAACGATTTCCTCATTTTCCTCATTTTCCTCTACGTCCTTTTCGGTTTGTGGCTCTTGGACTTCGTCAAGTTCAAATTTTCTCCCACTCTGTCTTTTAGAAATAAAATCATTTTCTAAAAAGACTGCATCACGAGACACAATCACTTTGTCCTCGTGTTTATTGTAGAAGTAATAAGCACGTGTTTCCCTTGGATATCCTTCAAATAGACATTTGTCGGATTTGGGTTCGAGTTTATTGTCAGACTTATTCTTAACAAACGCCTCGCATCCTAAAATTCTCATGAACGACAAATAAGGGGCTTTCCCTGTCCATATCTCATATGGAGTCTTGTTTGCCGCTTTAGTCGGACTTCGATTTAGTGAGAATATTGCAGATAAGATAGCGAAACCCCAAAAATAATCAGGAAGCTCTGTGAGACTCATCATAGATCGAACCATATCTAATTAAGTTCGATTTCTCCTTTCGGCCACACCATTTTATTGAGGTGTGCCAGGAGGAGTCCATTGTGATACTATACCACAATCTTTTAGGTGTGAATCAAATTCATTGTTCAAGTATTCACCACCACGATCGGATCGTAGGGTTTTAATCTTTTTATTCAATTGGTTTTCTACATCATGTTAAAATTCTTTGAATTTTTCAAAAGCATCACTTTTTTGCCTCATTAAGTAGACATATCCATATCTACTCAAGTCGTCGGTAAAAGTAATGAAGTAGTGATAACCACCTCTAGCTTGGAGAGTCATTGGGCCGCACATATCCGTATGTATAAGGCCTAATAATTCACTGACTCGTGTCCCCTTTCCTGTAAAAGGAGCACGAGTCATCTTGCCTAGAAGACAAGATTCGCATACACCATAAGATTCGTAATCAAATGGTTTTAGTACTTTGGATGAAACAAGTCTCTTTATGCGTCGTTCGTTTATGTGCCCTAAACGACAATGCCAAAGGTATGATTTATTAGGTTCACCTATTTTAAGCCTCTTGTTTTCTACATGATAGACCTCTTTTGCAATATCTAGGACATAAATACCTCCAATATAAATGGCCTCGCCATAAATCATTTCATTAAATGAAAAAGTACAACGATTGTTCTTAATACAAAAAAAAAACCTTCCATGTCTAACACGGAAATGGAGATAATGTTGTTGGTAAGAGTTGGTGCATAATAGAAATTATTTAAATACAACTCTAAACCATTAGGCAAAAGAAGAACGTAGGTGCCCACGGAAACTGCGGCTACCTTAGCTCCATTTCCCATGCGCAAGTCCATGTCAACCTTGGCTAGTGCTTGCGCGTCCTTCAGCCCTGTACATGATTACAAAGGTAAGAACCACAACCGGTATCAAATACCCAAAAAGATGTACTAGCAAAGTTAATATCTATCATATAGAGTGATGAAAGAATTTTACCTGACGTTGTCACACAACCGTCTTTCTTGTCTTTCAAGTATTTGGGGCAATTGCGTTTCCAATGCCCTTTGCCATTACAATAATAGCAATCCGCGTCCGCGTGGTTGTTGACTTTGGGCTTGGGCTTCATAAAGACCTTGCCCTTTCCCTTGCCAACTTTCTTGAAAAGAGTCTTACCCTTTCCTTTGTCCTTCTTCACACCAAGGTTCATGTTCTTCAATCTCATTGAAAGAACATCCTTGGGTTCACTCCCACTAGCCTCCATGTCCCTCTCCGCTTGGGTGAGGAGTGCATGGAGTTCATGGAAACTATTTTCCATGTCATTCACGTTGTAGTTCACCCTAAAGTGGGTGAACTTTGGTGTGAGTGAGTGAAGGATTCTATCCACCACTAGCTCCTTTGGAATTTTGCACCCTAGACTCTCTAAGGTGTCGGCGTGCTCAACCATTTTGAGCATGTGTGGGCCACCTTTTTGGCCCTTTTGAAGCTTAGTCTCAAAGAATTTCGTAGCCGCCTCATATTGGAGAATTTTAGGGGCTTGCGAAAACATTGATATTATCCTTGTGAATATCCCATAAGCATTGAGAGATATCAATTGGAGTTTGAGTTTGGGTGAGATGGACCAAATCAAGACATTCTTGACATCATTGGCAACCTTCAAATAAAGGTCATATTCGGCCCGAACCGCCGCGGTCGATCTTGACCCGGGTTTGGTGGGAGGGTCTTCGACGAAGTAGCGAAGCACGTTATCGAATATCGCCGCGCTCTTGATCGTTGATTCCCATTCAACGAAGTTACTACCGTCATCTTTTAGGACACATTTGTTCATGACAGACCTCAACCATGAGTCCTTACCCAAGGTTGCGGTAATCTATAATGTTGACATTGTGCGAATATGGTTACTACAACAAAAAGAAATATATAAACATTCATTGTTATGATAATTTACTTGAAAATCATTTTAACAAGTTTAGCATTTATATAATGACCGCTCACTAAATTATATAAATGATTCCAAGACCCATCTTTAAAATAAAAATAGTCATCGTATGCTACCCTTATTTAAAAATGGTAAGTCATAACTTGACTAATTCTACCCTTAGAACTCTTGGTTGACGGATTTATACTAAATCCATCTCCTAGTCCCAAGATAGCGCTTATCTCGTTGAGTCCAATCCAATTTTAGCTTGTGATCGTATCACCCTACTTACCCGAGGTAAAAAGGGACCCACGAACGTGGTAGCCCTAATGAACACGGTATTCATACGTGTTACTAATTGGTAAGGCTAATCTCAATTTTTTTAATACGTGAGATATCTTGTCAATTTAGTCATTAATTCCCTATAAGGGAACTAAATCGGTGAATTGTGAATAACGTTGAATTGACAATAGCGAAAAATAAAATGCATGTGTGACGATTTTGGCATGAGCGGAAATAAAGCAAGCAACCAAGCAACGGAAAAATCTTAGTATGGCCACCTAGCTAATCAAATTAAATAGATAATTACAAATTCGGAAACCAACTCCTTGGTTCCTTGCCTCTTCACTAGGAACGCCTTCCAAAAATGACACCGTCTTGAGGGAGTCACCGGTCTTCATAATAAATAATTACAAATATACAAATATATACAAATTCCTATTATACATTTATTCTATAAAATGAAACTATTAATTATTACAAACCGGCGATACGAGAGCGCAATAAAAATTACAACCAAACCGTTAATCCCTTACATTACGGGTAATAACGATTAAAAATAACTAGGCCATACTAGGTCCAAAATTTGCATAAATTATTAAATAAATGAAATTCATTCATTCAACCATAAATAAAATAAATTGCTACAAAATTCATGCCAAAATCCCCCAAAACACATACATGCTCATTGTAGCTCGATTTTACGGGATTTATTTATTTTTAACCATTAAAAATCAATATCAACATTTAAATCTCTATAAATTCAAACTAATTATCTAAACTGTTTTAGAACTCAAAATTAGTCCCTACTAATTTTGTTGGTCATTAATTAGTTCGATTTGATTTTATTTGCAAATCATAACGGTTTAATCATAACGTTTATGAAATAAATCTAAAATAAAATATAAACATCATAAAAATTTTAAACACAAATTTTTTACATTCTGGAACATTTCTAGGAACTCAAAATATAAACACATTTTCTCAAAAATTTTAAATTAATTTTATGAACAAATAACTTTGTTTTTAACAGGTTTTTCAAATAAAACCCATTAAATATAGTAAAACAGTGAAAAAAATTATGAAATTTCACCAACATGATAAAAATTAGAATGTAAAATGTAAAAAAAATGTTCATGACCATAAAAAGAATTTTAAATTTTATGAACATTATAATCTCATATTATCGACTTTTATCTTATAAAAATCAATAAACATGCAATACTTAATTAAAAGTCACGACATTTTACATACAATATTTAATACATGCATGTGAGATTATATCAAAATTTCATGGCCAGAATAAACAAGAAACTATTTTTAGTTAACTTTTAACATAAAATATGCATATTAACTCGGTTTAAAAGCCAAAAAGCAAAATAAATAGCAAATTGATCCCTCAAATCACGAAATTTGACCAAAAACATTTTGAGATCAGTAGGTATACATGCACCAAAATGTTTTGTCCAAATCATATTTTAACTCAAATTTTTGATTTATTAGTTATCTTATAACTTTTAATAAAAATGCCCAAAATGAACATGCATGCTACAAGCTAGCTCTGATACCATATGAAAGTCCACAGACCTTAATTAGACTCTTCTAATTAGTTACTAAATTAATTGTTAATTTAGTGTTTAATGATCTATGTAACATGCATGCAAATATAAAGACATTTATATAAAAGAAGAAATTTTCTCACATTGAAATGGAAATAAAAAGGGCACAATAAGAACTCCTTCTTATTGATCCTGAGCTATAATCAAGGATGATCCAAGAACAATCTCCAAAGTAGAAAACCTTCTTTAAGTTGCACCAAGATGAACCAAATAATCTATCCTTATTATTAACTAGATAATAAGATAGATATAATACTACCAATATTAGTCTATATTACTACACTAGTAATACTTAGTAAATATTAGTATTAAGAAAATTGAACAACAAATAGCCTTTATAAAGGCACATGGCCGGCCCTCTACAAGCAATTGTAGATGATTTTTGTTCTTATTTTATTCTCATGCAAGGTGGTGGAGTGTAGTATTAGTTGTAATGATTTCGGTATACTATTCATGTCATAATCACATGTGACTTGTGAGCATGAACAAGAGCAACCATCATCACCCTCCTGTGACAACCCTCGCGAATGCGGAAATAATAAACAAACAAGCATGTGAATTATATTGCGGAAATAGGTAGTTTTTAAAAACTTTTATACATGCAAGTTAAATAAAACGAGGAGTGTCAAAATATTACAACTAAGTGCGGAAAATAACAAAGAGACGGAGTCTCTCAAAATGTTAACAAAGAACAAGTGTTTAGCAAATAAGCAAAAGCGTCTAGAGGTTTAATTATTCCAGGGACAACGCCGCTAGACTACAC
>JAIUZE010029263.1:0-11577 GCA_022085475.1 Heliosperma pusillum | reverse complement strand
GAATCAGAAACTTGGGAACCCGAAGCTAAAATGTTAGCTAAATATCCCGAACTCTTTGCTTGAGGTAAATTTATTCCTTCCTTTCCTATTTCTATTCGATTTATTTTCGAATATTTCGTTCCTTCTATCAAATATCACTTATTATAGATAGATTACTATAAGTTTTAGTTAGAAATTTTAGGCATAGATAGTAGAATTATTACCGAACTAAAAGCTTTTGGAAATATTTTATGATTTCAAGTATTTTACCGTCAAGGAGTGTTGAGACTCGTTATTGGAGACGTTCGATAACTAGTTTTCTGATTTATTGATGCGAAAATGTATTTTTTAAAGTCTTTCACTTGGGACGTTGATGTTCTTAAACTGCAGATGAGAACCTTCCGTGCCAGTGATAAGACCCTGTATTTTATCATGATTATATTTTTAACAGTTTTGAAATAGACCTACATATATGTTACGTTCCTTCTTCTAAGTTTCGAGGACGAAACTTTTTAAAAGGAGGGGTGATTGTAACAACCCGAAAAGTGCCCAATTTTTCTAGTAAAAATAGTTACTAACACTTTTCAGTAGAACTTAAGTTTTTTTAAAATAGAATTTTTGTTCGGAGTTGTATTTTGAAATTCCGCGTTCGTATTTGGAATTTCTGGAAGATTTCATGAAAAGACCGTTTTTAGTCATCTTTGACTTTTCTTGACTTTTAAGTCGTCTTTGACTTTTCTTGACTTTTTAAAGTCGTCATTGACTTTTTCTTGACTTTTAAGTCGTCCTAAACTTTTCTTGACTTTTCAGTCATCTTCGACTTTTCTCGACTTTTCAGTCAACTTTGACTTCCGTTGACTTTTTCCCGACTCGCCTCATAAGTTTGAAGACCGAAATTTTATTTAAAAAAATAATATTTTTGATTTATTTTTATTTAGATTTATTAAGATTTATCATAATTTAATATAATTATTTTGCATTTATTCGGAATTTAAAGAATAACTTTTACGGTTTTAACCGAACGTCATTTAACTATTCCCGACTCATCGTAAAGCGCGAAACAAAATCGAAACTCGATCTTGGCATGAGTCACACGCGCGTGTCATCGCTTTCCACTCACAAATAGATATTTTAATTATTTTGATTAAACTAATCAAAATATCTAGATATTTATTAACTTTATCGATCAGTTAACGAAAATTACGCAAATCGTTTACAAAACTGACCCGTCTAGCACAAAACCACACGGCTCATCCATCCTCTAATAGCCCTTGATATTTTCATTACTTTTGATACAATAATCATAATATCTAGATATTTGTTGTAATTAACTTAATCGTTAATTATATTTAATCAATTACCGTAAAATAATTATTAAACGCGAGTCAATTACGTAACAACAATTTCAAAAATCGACATCCTTATTTGCCTATAACTACACGGCTCAACCCACTCTTCCTTACTCACAAACAACTTTTCATTTTACAACAAATCAAATTAAGATCAAAACATCACTTTCTTTGATCGTTCTTCGTGTTCTTCGTCGTTCATCATTTGTTCTTCATCGTTCCTGAGCAAAACCTTCATAAAATCTTCGTTTCTTAATTAAATCCATCCTAATTTATATTTCTAGACTCTCCTCTTCGCTCCTCATCTTCACGTACGGTTATATTTCAATTCCGTCAAGATCATTTTCAACACTTTAATTATGGAAATTCATATTTTTAGTTCTAATAATGTTTTCTTGTTATTTTCTTATAGGGGAAGATTTTGAAGACGAGTTTGGAGACTCGTATATTTTGGGTGAAGATTAGTAGGAGGGTTTCTTATTATATACTTCTTATTATTATTTTGGTGCTAATTGTTTTGGCTAGCTAAGGTAACAATTCCGTTTTACTCGACGAATTAATGTCACATAGCCTTTAGTTTTAGTTCATGTTATGGTTTTTATGATTTTAGTTAGTAACATAGCTTTAGCTTTGTTTCTTAGTATTTGGTTCATCCTTTTATGTTGGTTCATATTATTATGATTTTATGATTTTTAGTTAGTAACATGATAGGTTGATGATTTTAGCATGTTGTATGGATTTATAATATGTTTAGTATTCTTGATGAATTTTGATGATTTTCCATAAGTTATGATTATTATGTTGTGTATGAATTTATAACATATTTGGTGTTCTTGATGAATTATGATGACTTTTCATAAGTTATGATTTTTATGTTGGTTAGGAAATTTTAATAGGTTTAGGGTTCTTGAGGAATTTGGATGAATTATTTTTAATCATGATTTTTGTATGTTAGTTGTTAAAAATGGTAGTTTGATAATTAAAAACATGTTTGAATTAATTTGGGGTTGTTTGTGGGTGAACCGTGGTGGGGGGTGCTGAACCGGACCAAACCAGCCGGTCCAGGCCGGTCCAGACCGGTCTGGGTTGGTCCAAGGTGGGTCCGGGTTTTGGTCTTTGGGTTGTGTCGATGGTTGATTGTTTAATTGTTGTTTTGACGGGTTTTAATTATGATAAGCATGCGGGAAATAATTAGAAGCGGTTTTTATTAAAATTGTCAAAACAGCCTTTTGTAGCCAAAACAGGCCCGTGGGCCCATCCAGGCCCATGTGGGGTCCGGCCCAACTCAGCCCGTGGGTCCCACTTTGGGACTTGTGACGGTTTTTGAGTTATCGTCATTTTTATCGTGTTTTGTAATATTTAGCAAGTGGGAAATGTTAATAAGTAAAATATTTAATTAAAAAGGTTTTTCATAAATTATTATTTCTCACATGTTAGAAATTATAAGACGAGGTCGTAGTTTAATTGGTTATCATTTAAGTCAAGCGGGTTTTTGGGTATAATATGATAATTCACATGTTAGAAGTAGTAATAAAATAACATGTAATGAATATGTTGATTTTATGTCTATGTGATAAAGACTCTGCTTCTAGCCGGTTTGATCCAACGGGTTTGGTCAAACTAAGATCTAGTCAGCCCCGATTTGACTGATGACCCGTCGCGGGACTCGGGTCGGGGATTTGTCTTCAAGTAGGTTGTATTTAATTAATGAATTAGCCTTAGTAGATATGAGGCGATATGATATTTGATTATTATTGATATGCAAATTAGTCACATGATAGGATGTTTTCTACCTTTGTGTATAGCCTCGAGTGTACAGAAGTCTTCTATTGACTGTCCTAAGAACTTATGCCTGTTTGTAGAAGTATTGGTCTTTCATGTTTGTATGATTCTATGAGTTTTAGAAGGTGAGATGCAAGCCGGCTAAGATTGATAGAGTTTGGATTACCGATTGTTAACTGATTCACATGATTACGTGTTGATTAGGGTTTGAGTGTATCAGGGCCATGTTACTGGTAACCGCTGAGCCAGCATACCAGCTTCCCTACCTCGGTTATATTTTATTATCGGTTTCACATGATAGCTTTCATATGATAGGTTATATTGTTAGTTAATCTGTTTCATAACATGAAAAGCATATCATATGTGTTAAGGTTTTGTATTTTATATATACATTGCTTTTATGTTTTCATGTTCATTAAACTCGACATTTCGTGGCTGGGAGAACTCGGAGTTACTCCCCACTGACTGTGGCTTCCGTGTTTATATTTAATGCGGTCGAACAGGTGGTGTTGCATATTTGGGGTACATGGACGAGCTAGCGAGCGAAGTATTTACCTTGGCCCTATATTCGGTTCATAGTTTGTATATTATTAGACACTCTTTTATTTCCGTATTTATACGGGAGATATGTCTCCCGTCTTGTATATTTCTTTTGTAGAATTTTATTACCGTTTTGTAATGACCTTTTTATTTTATGACACCTTTGTATATGTTTTATTATCTTTTATGTATTTAAATAATTTTTTTTCTTTCCGCAAATTTGAGGGTGTCACATCTAGAATGACTCTCGTGGATGAGAATGAACACGGATGTTCACAGAGATTTGGAGTAAGGGGTGCCGGTACTTATTAGGTAGCTCTTTAATCGAACGCCTAATGCCGCCCGCCCCAATAGCAGCCCCTACTAATGATTAGGGAAATCGTTCGAACTTGATATGTTATCGATTATATGCATGCAATGCAACATCCAACATTTTAGTCCTAACATGTGAATTAGAATATGTCGGTGAACATGTAATTAGTACTCAATTATGTCGAAATTAGGGATTTAGAATTAATTACTTATGAGAGAGAAGCAAAAGTCATACAATGACTAAATAAGATTACAACGGATTACAAAGAATTACAGGATCCACGTCAGAATTATATTCGGAACGGAGATTTGAAGAAAAAAGAAAAGATTTGAAAACTAAAAGTGACAGATTAAGAGCGATATTACGGCTAATAGTTAGTTAATTACGTAATTAGAGCTACGTCAAAGCGAGAACGGAAGTTCAGGGGCAAAAGTCAACCCAGAACAGGCGCAGCAACCGCTGCGTCCCTGGAAGTGGCACAAGGTTCAGTGCGTCTGTTCTTGAGCTGAATTCTGACTGTGAAGTCAGAATCACGAGTAGTTAACATTCTTTTGTATATTTACGATTAATTATTGACCTATAATTTGAGTAGAAGTGATTTAACATATTAATTATACTACTATTTGTATCAATAACGAATTCTAGAGACTTGATATGAGCAAATCGAATCTCCAAGACCCAATTTTGATTTAAAGACGAAAACCTGCTAATATCGAATAATTAGGAATTAAGGTCGAGAACAAAACGTTTTATAAGAAAGATTATATTGATTTAAAAGGAAATAAAAAAAAGAACAAAATCACAGGAACCAGAGGAAGAAGAAGAAGAGCAGGAGCAGGGCAGCCTCTAGAAGAGGCGCAGCATGCGCTGCGATCCTTGGCGCAGCTACTACTGCGTTTCTTCTCGACGTCTGATGACTGCTAAAAAAAGGATTTGTTATAAAGTGGTTTCGAATTTACTTCTGACGTGAATCATACATGCATTGAGCGGAAAATAAATAATACAAATAAAAGGATGGTATTTACACCCTCAGACTTAAATGTTTGACGAAACGAGATTAACTAAGTTAACGTTTAGTGATTGCTCGACTAAAATGTACATAGAAAGTGCCCTCGTTAGAGGTTTTAAATTGATTGAATTAGTAGACTGATTGTGTAGTGGTCAAATTGGTCGGTCATGCAACGTGATGGGTACTCAGAAGAATCTGAGCTTACGTGGTCGATTGATCAAGCACGTAGGTGCCGAAAGCTTAGAGTAAAGTTTAGAATGCAAAGAGAGAAGAGAAGTGCAGAACACTCGCGTGCCAAAAAAGTGAGATCAGAGGTCTCCTTTTATACTAGTAAATATGAAGAGTTTTGGAATAACTCAAATTGGAAAGAAATCACGAAAATATTCTGGAAACGGAGAAAACAGGCTGGAGAAGGGGTGCAGCACGACCTGCGATCCTCCAAAGGGACGCAGAACCTGCTGCGTTATTTCCCCAGAGGTTTCCTTCTGCGGAAGAAAAATTTCCCTGTTTCTATTATGAAATTGCGGTATATCTATACTTTCTTTTGAAAAGATACGAAATATATTTTACCAAAAAAGATAGAATTTGAAGATTTAATAAATATCCAGAATATTCTAGAGCGTTCCGACTCGGCATGTTAAAACAGTTTCTATAAATGAAGCGATTTTTTACCCGGACTCTAAATGAACTCTAATGACTGTCAAAACGACCGTACCGGTGCGTTGCTGACGACCAAAGGGTAGACACAAGTGTTCGAGCTATCACTTAACGATAAACTTACGAACTTTCATAAATCGTTTCGTGTACCAAACATGCGGCCCTTTCATCACAGGGTGGGTGGCGGAAGGTGTAGAATTGAGGTATCTACATAACCCCCACTTTGACTGAGACTTGGACAAGGAAAAAGTCAGTGTATAGCCACCAGGTCAGTCGAATATTACAACATGACGACTCTGGCGACGCGAGGCGGCTCAAAGGGTCCGAACCAAAAACCTGTCGTCGGGAACATTTTAAAGTCTGTCGACTATCGGGGAAGGTCTTTTAAAGTCCATTAGACTAGGTTTTAAAAGCTCGCCAGCCATAAGAAGGAGTCATACCTCAGGCATCTTCTTATTTGGGATGAGGTGCGCTGTGAGGCTCGCCAGCCGTTTGAATGGGGTGTGTTATGAGGCTCGCCAGCCGTTTGAATGGCGTGCGTTATGAGGCTCGCCAGTCGTTTGAATGGAGTGCGTTATGAGGCTCGCCAGCCGTCTGAATGAGGTGCGTTATGAGGCTCGCGAGCCGTTTGAATGGCGGGAGTTATAAGGCTCACCAGCCATTTGAAAAGATATCATATGTGAGGATCTGCATGTCTCTATCCTCAGGCGAACTCTCGGCGGGAAAATGTATGTATTGAAAGAGATATGCAAAGTACTGCTGCACTGGATATACGGAAGACTCTGTCATGTTCGAATCATTCGGGGAGATCTGCTTTGTCGCGTCAAGCAACATCCTGATGATAAAAGACGGGCCCACGGATGATAACATCATGTGACGGTTTTGAAGCCTGTCATCGAAAGACTCTGTCAGGATCGAATATATCCGAGGGATCTGCTCGATTGTGGCGAGCGACATGTTGATGATAAAAGACGGGCCCATGGAGTGTATGCCCGAAAAGAAGGTCCCAAGCATTGCACGTTTCTTGTTTTTCTTTTTTTGAATTGATTTTTAAAGTGACAAACGATTGTCAATTAAAGAGCGATTTGATCTTTGCAGGAGATCAAGGTGGCAGGTGTCGAGCCCTCAGCTTACCCCTAGGTGCTGGAGTACCCCAACGCGGCTGGTTTCACAACGATCTCGGAGCTCCGCGACTTTAGCGAGGCGGTGATCGACGCTGGTTTGGAGGAGTGGCAGCACCTAGTGAGGAGGGTAAGCCTCTAACTTTGGCTATCATTTTCATTGCATTGGAATGCATTTGATTTGACCCTTATTTACATTGGAATATAGATGGCACTGTCTCAGCATGTAGCGTTGTGGAGGGTGGCCAACCGGCTGCGGGCTACGGACATCGAGGCGCTCTTAGGTGGCCGGGATCGTTAGGTATGAACCTCTCATTCCTTTTTTTACTTATTGTATCTTTTGTATTTTGAAATGAAATGATTGAAATCAAGCATTTCTTCACAGAGAGAATAAGAGCAGGAGTTGGCGGAGTCCCGGGAGGAGACGGCTCGTCTGTTGAGGGAGCTGGAGGCCAGGAACGTTGAGATCGCCGCTCTTGAGGCGACTATAGTAAGGAGGGCTACCCCCTAAAAAAGAGTTTTTAAAGAAATTCGTAAGTGTTTGAAAGAATGGAAAGAAAGAGGAGTGAAATCATTCCTCCTAAAAAAAATGAAAATGAATAAGTGGGCTCATTTGACGGCTATGTTGACTTTCGTTTTGAAAAGTGAATCCGACAAGGATTAGGAAACTCTAGATTGATATCGTTCCCCAGACTGCCTTGGCACAAACTGCAGAGTCTTGTCGAGAATGGGCCACTAAATGGGCGCAGAAAAACGTGTGGTTCATGCTCGTTCCAATTGGCTCTTTATGGGTATCTGACTCATACTTGTGATGGAGAAAGGCTTGTACCCCCGAAGAATGGAAGAAGCTGAGGAAACACGAGCCTTTAAATTACAAGATCCGCGAAGTGGCTAAGGAGAACCAAAAGTATCCGACTGAAGAGGAAGAAGAAGTCGGATCCTTAGTTGTTCGTCCAACGAGGACACCGAAGAAAACTCTCCTAAAAGAAGTACAATTCAGTTTATTTGATGACATGAGGATATCAAAATTTCAAAATGCAAGAGAATAGCGACATTAATTTTAACTGGCCAGGGGCTGATTTAATTTCGTGTCGAACGAGCGGCACGTAGGTTACGCGAGGCGCGTTTGTTTGTTATTTTGCCTAAGAATTTGAATGAGTTTTGCCCTCTTTATAATAACAAGCCCGGCGAATTACGCAAAACTAATACTATCGAAACAAAATACTTTTGTGACCGTATAAGCTACATCTATCGAATTCTTAGATGCTAAACAAGGGTGAAAAAATGGAATGGAATAGAAGGTTCTAATGGTGTTAGAAAATACTGGAGATCTGTGTATCTCTCTCATTCACCTAAATGAATGAAAGGATCATCCCAAAGGGCAAGGAGACATGGTAACTGCGAATTGATTCGTCTGAAATATGTGAAAAGATGACTATTTGAGGAATTTTGTTTTCTTTGTAAATTTTGACTGGAGAAATTTTTTTGATTTTTAACACTCTGAATTTGTATTGATTGACTGGATTTTTTTGTCTTGTCTCGTGAATTTTTGAAAATATTTGAGACTTTTTATTTGAAGTTGTTGGACTGTATTTTTTTTTATAGTTTTTGGCACGATTGCACTAAAAATTTGGTTTGACCCTCGGGTGGTCAAGTTTTCTAGCACCCATGGTAAGGGTATTAAATTGTTTGGCATAGTATGCATTATGCAATTTTTCTTTATCTGGTAGTCATATGAAATATAGGAATTGACAAATCGGGTAGAAAAATGAAGTCTCCAAACCTAGAGATCACCTAGAGACACGGCAATCAAGCAATTTTCACACCACAAGATATGGAAAGGTGGTAAATACACGCCTTTCTTAAGGCTTATTCTAAGAGGTCGAGTGATCTACACTAAAGAGATACGACCTAAAGTGTTTTGAGTATATTCTACTAGTTAAGGGTAAAAGGTAGAACAAGTGACTAATAAAAAGTACATGTGCTCTTTTTTTCTTTTCTGTATTTGGCAACTCAAAGAGGACTAGGATGATCCTATTTATTAACAAATGCTAATATAGTGAAGACAAATAACCCCTTTCAGATGTCGTCCTCAATTCTTGTTCCTAGCACAGTTAAGTCCTTGAAAGACTTTAAGTTTTGGTATCTCGGGTGGTTTGCATAAACATGTCTCAAATTGTCCACAAACATTTCCATATGAGTAGCTTCATCTGGACGTTTAACAAGTTGTGTGCTAGTCTTCCTCCACCTATTTAGGAAGTCGGTGAAACCTTCTTTCTTATTTTGGGTAAGAATGTAACAACCCGAAAAGTACCCAATTTTTCTAGTAAAATATCTTACGGATACTTTTCAGCAAAACTTAAGTTTTAAAATAGAATTTATTGTTTCGAGTCGTATTTGGAATTTCCGAGTGCGTATTTGGAATTTCCGCGAGATTCCATGAGAATCCCGTTTTAAGTCATCTTTGACTTTTCTTGACTTTTAAGTCGTCTTTGACTTTTCTTGACTTTTTAAGTCGTCATAGACTTTTCTTGACTTTTAAGTCGTCATTTACTTTTCTTGACTTTTAAGTCATCTTTGACTTTTCTTGACTTTTAAGTCGACTTTGACTTTCGTTGACTTTTCCGACTCACCCCGTAATTTGAAAGACCGAAATTATATTTAAAAAAAATAATAAATTTAATTTATTTTTATTTAGATTTATTTGAATTTATGATAATTTAATAAAATTATTTTGAATTTATTCGGAATTTATAAAAAGGTTTTACAGTTTAAACCCGAGCGTCATTTAACTATTCCCGAGTCATCTTAAATCCCGAAACAAACCCGAAACCCGACTCTAGCATGAGTCACACGCCCATGTCATCTTTTTCCACTCACTTTAAGATCTTTTAATTCTTTCGATTAAACTAATACGAATATCTAAGATATTTGTAACTTTATCGATCCGTCAACGAAAATTTCGCAAATCGCTTAAAATCAGACCCGGCTACTACCTAAACCACACGGCTCCCTCACCCTCTAATAGGACTAGATATTTTCCTTTCTTTTGATTACAATAACATAATATCTAATTAATATCTAGATATTTTATTAAACTATCATTTAATCTAATTATATCTAATTAATTACCTTAATATAATCATAAAACCCGAGTCAATCTCGTAACAACAATTTCAAAACACAACTCATTAATTACCCTATAACTACACGGCTCACACCCACCATTACTCACTAACTACCTTTTCATTTTTCAATAAATCAACTTAAGATCTAATTAATACTTTCCTTAATCGTTCTTCATCGTTCTTCATCGTTCTTCGTCGTTCTTGAGCAAAATCGTCACAAAACCTTCATTTCTTATTCAAATCCGTCCTAACTTATAATTCTAGAATCTCCTCTTCGCTCTCCATCTTCAAGTACGGTTTATTTTCAATTCCGACAAAATCGTTTTTTACACTTTAATTATGGAAAATCAAGTTTTAATTCTAACAATATTATTCTTGTCATTTCTTATAGGGGAAGATTTTGAAGACGAGTTTGGTGACTCGTATATATTAGGAGAAGACTAGTAGACGGGTTTATACTTCTTATTTTTTTTGGTGCTAATTGATTTTGCTAGCTAAGGTAACGATTCCGAGTTACTCGACGAATTAATGTTACATACCTTTGTATCTTTTGTTTTTGGCTCATCTTTTGGTTTTGTTTATGTTGTTGTTATTTACGGTTTTAGTTAGTAACATGATAAGTAGTTGTTATTATTATGTTTTATGAATTTATAACAAGTTTAGTGTTCTTGACATATATGGATGAATTGTTCATAATCATGATTTTTTGTATGGATGGTTGTTAAAATGGTTGTTTGTTAATTAAACATGTTGGAAATATTTTGGTGTTTGTTGGTGGTAGAACCGTGTAAGGTGGCCGGAAAAACCAGCCCAAACCAGGCCGGTTCAGGCCGGTTCAGGCCCGGTCCAGGCCGGTCTGGATTGGTCCGGGTATGGTCCTTGGGTTTTGTGTCGATACTTGATTGTTTTGTTGTTGTTTTGACGGGTTTTAATTATGTTAAGCATGCGGGAAATATTAAGAAACGGTTTTTAGAAAAGTCGATCAAAATAGCCAAAATAGGCCGGTTTATTCTCGGCCCAAAAACAGGTCGTGGGTCCCCCTCTAAACTTGTGACGGTTTTTGAGTTATTGTTATTTTATCGTGTTTTGTAATATTTAGCAAGTGAGAAATGTTAATAAGTAAAATATTTAATTAAAAGGTTTTTCATAAAATTATTATTTCTCACATGTTATCCATTATAATACGAAGATCCGTGTTTAATTTAATATCCTTTAAAGTCAAGCGGGTTTTTAATAAGATTTAATAATTCACATGTTAGAAGTTTTAATAAAATAACATGTAATGAATATGTTGATTTTATGTCTATGTGATAAAGACTCTGTTTCTAGCCGGTTTGACCAAACGGGTTTGGTCAAACTAAGATCTAGTCAGCCCCGTTTGACTGATGACCCGTCGCGGGACTCGGGTCGGGGATTTGTCTTCAGGTAAGGTTTTATTTAATGAATGAATGAATGAGCCTTAGTAGATAAGAGGCGATATGATATTAGAATATGATTTATATGCAATTAGTCACATGATAGGAAGTTGTTTCCGTGACGGTGTAATTGTATGATATATGTTGTGTTGACTAAGTACCCATAGAGAATTATGAGTATATGGCGTCTTGACCATTCTAATTCTAAATGAGTATCTTGGACCCTGACATTGATAGGCCATACTATCTTTAACGAGCATACGGAGTTTGTCGCTTGATAGCTT
>JAIUZE010029262.1:0-26304 GCA_022085475.1 Heliosperma pusillum | reverse complement strand
AGAAAACAGTAATTAAGACTAAAGGTTAAGACGTAAAGAGAGAAAAGAAGAAAGGAGTTTACAATCTTAGCAAATCCGGCGTAAAGAACAAATCCTACGTCGATAAACCCGAATGCAAACCAAAGATAAAGTTCAGAAACTAATGGAAGATTAATGCTAATGATTCCGAACCCTAATGGTTCTGAGTCCTAATGACTCCCAATCTGAATTATTCTAATGACGACAATTAAGAGTCTTTAAATAGGCATAACACGACTCTAACCCTAATTAAGCTATGGACATAAGGCCCATGATAGATTCTACTCGATCGAGTAACAATTCTACTCGATCGAGGACTTTATTGGAGGAAATCACTCGATCGAGTAACAATTCTACTCGATCGAGCAACTTTTCAGCAGCTAGTTACTCGATCGTGCACAGGACAGCTCGATCGAGCAACTATTCTCTTCCACGCTCCTCGATCGACCAAATATATAATCGATCGAGGTCTTTTTGCCTATCGTGCAGTGTTGGACACGGCTTTGGATTTGATTATGAACGGTTTCGCGCTTTCCCATGCAAGTGCTTCTGTTCCGTTCCTTCCATTCTCCTAAATGCATGCAAAGTGGACTGTTTTGGCTCGGTTTCCGCTACTACGCAGCTTGTACCTACAAAATAGTAATGAAAGTACAAAGTAGCCAAATAGGGGCATATGGTGACATACAAATGCGTGCATAGATGGACTAGAAAGTCTATATAAAATACACGCATCAAGTCTAATCCCATAAGACTTGGTAGTAATTAGTAGTAATTGTTAATCAATATATATATCTATCTATATTATTAAAGGAAGCTTTTTTCGAGCGATTATAGAGTCTCCAACTTTATAAAAAGACGTTCGAGTCTCCCACTTTCACTAAACTCTTTAAATTAATGCAACTCAGACTTTAGAGCAATATCAACTACAATTACAATTACAATTGCATAACACACAGTTAACTAGCTAATTAATGAAAAACAACTTGGTCAATTATTTTATTTGTTACATTAGAATCATACTTGAGGTAGAGTTTTTAAACCTTCAAGTTACCTCATAATGAAATTCTATCTTGAGAGTTGATATATATACACTCACCATGGACCTAAACTTCTCATATTTCATTATTTCATTATATTAAAGGAAGCTTTTTTCGAGCGATTATAGAGTCTCCAACTTTATAAAAAGACTTTCGAGTCTCCCACTTTCACTAAACACTTTAAATTAATGCAACTCAGACTTTAGAGCAATATCAACTACAATTACAATTACAATTACAATTGCATAACACACAGTTAACTAGCTAATTAATGAAAAACAACTTGGTCAATTATTTTATTTGTTACATTAGAATCATACTTGAGGTAGAGTTTTTAAACCTTCAAGTTACCTCTTAATGAAATTCTATCTTGAGAGTTGCTATATATACACTCACCATGGGCCTAAACTTCTCATATTTCATTATTTCATTATTACTGATGCTTTCTATTCTTATGATGAATTATTGTTATTGCTATTTTTTTATGTACTTTTATTTGTCGTTTGCTCCCTTTATTATAGCCTAGGTTATTGTTATTTGTGATGTTTTCAAATGATTCTAATTAACCTGGCATGATATTTGTAGGACGTATGAATGACATATAAAAGTTGGATTTTAATCAAAGGCAAAGAAATAATTAAAACTGAGAGGTATAATTTTTTAGATTATGCATGCACACAGAATATTGTTTTAGTAGCCGATCTTTTGTCTCTCAAACGAGGTTTAATTTATGTTATAACGGATGTAAGAAAGATAAATAAACGCGTGAAGAAAGAACAACAGATTTACGTGGTTCACTAACAACTTGTTAGCTACGTCCACCGGCAGAAGGGAAGAATATTATTGATCTTGAGGAATTACAGATTTCAGAGTATACTCGTAAGAGTATTCAGATTTCAGATGACTCAGACAGATTTCTGAATGAATAAAACAGACGGCTTATGAGAGATGTACCAGACGCACTAAACTAGTGTCAGATGTACCAGACGCACAAAACTAGTGCCAGATGTACCAGACGCACTAAAATAGTGCCAGATGTACCAGACGCACAAAACTAGTGCCAGATGTACCAGACGCACAAAACTAGTGCCAGATGTACCAGACGCACTAAAATAGTCCCAGATGTACCAGACGCACAAAACTAGTGCCAGATGTACAAGATGCAGAAAACTAGTGCCAGATGTACCAGACGCACAAAACTAGTGCCAGATGTACCAGACGCACTAAAATAGTGCCTGATGTACCAGATGATCCTTTCCCTTCTGTCTCAGATATTGCCCACCATGGGGCAATCAGATACTCCCAAATTTTAGCAAGTCCAAATAGTGTTTGAACTTACTAGATGGAACCGACTTGGCAAAAATAACACCAGATGTACCTTTGAGGTACCAGAAAATTCTTTTCACAGTTTGCCAATGCTCTTTGCCAGGATCAAACACGGACCTAACAATTACACATACAGATTTATCCTCCAGAACGACCATCTCAGCGGTGATTGGATCCGTCGACTTTTTCGAAAACGACATCCTCGGCCCTTGTTGTTTCAACAAGATCCGCATCTTGATCGGCCACGGATTCAACATATTCCTCCCCGTGAATTTATTAATCTTCACGCTGATTCCAGACATCTTTTTTACCAGATTCAGGAGCCCAGATAAATCTAGCTCTGATACCAGTTTGTTATAACGGATGTAAGAAAGATAAATAAACGCGTGAAGAAAGAACAACAGATTTACGTGGTTCACTAACAACTTGTTAGCTACGTCCACCGGCAGAAGGGAAGAATATTATTGATCTTGAGGAATTACAGATTTCAGAGTATACTCGTAAGAGTATTCAGATTTCAGATGACTCAGACAGATTTCTGAATGAATAAAACAGACGGCTTATGAGAGTTTATATAGTACTCTCATAACAGCTGTTTCCTAAACATATTTAGGAAACCCTAACACTATAGGAAACCCTATAGCAATTTCCTATACAGACAAGGAAACTAAATAATAGTTTCCTAAACAAATAAGGAAACTAAATCAGATCAGAATCCGAGCAGATTCAAGGCATATTCTAACAATTTAGGCAAAAGAGATGAATATAATTTAGCAAACTTATTATCCAGACGGACTCGCAAGCCATACCTTGATAAGTCTCAGGTGGTGCTGATGGTGGATTGACATATTCTCACATTGTAAGGGCTTGTGTTTTGAGAATCAAAGATACTTCATGGAAGGTGAAATTGGTTCATGTTTATAGAAAAATCAATAGTTCTGCGGAGGAGTTACAAAATTTGGGTATCGATCAAGCACAACATATATCTACTGGATTACCTCTCTACTATTGCTTGGCCTAGGATGATTGCTAATAGGAAAATTTTGTATTCAGTTATACAAAGATACTTCTGTTTCGTTATTTGGTGGTTATTTTATTTCATATTTTACACCAGAAATACATAATCAAAGAGTTTTACGTGTCATTGTGTCCTTTTTTTTTTTTAATGAAGAGTAAATCAAAGCAAGTTTATTAACCAAGGTCATAAAAAACATCTCTAAATTTTCTACTACGATTTCGTGTTAAGGTTGGATTTTGTAGGTCTCGAATTCGGAATTCATATTCATGTTATTATAACACCCGACTTAGTCATAGAACACACACAAGGAGGAATGAGTAGCATTTGGATGTCGTATATTATGGAATGAGTAGCATTTGGATGTCGTATGAGAGTACACTACTGCTTCGCAAGTTCGCACCATCCAAACTTTTACAACAGGACTACCATTTGTGTCTAATTAGTAGTTAGTCTTTTGTTAGTATATATTTTTGATATTTTTGGAAATTGGTAATCATATACTTAAGGAATTTATACTTATCCCCGGGTGCTACTGAGTACTGACACATAATATTGAGGATGAAATTTTATTTTTTCTAATTATAATATTCTCACAAATTCTATAACTAAATATAAGTGAGTTGTTGAATATATACAAGATAATAATATACTACTCAGTACTATCTACTCAGCCATAGCATTTTAAAGGATGGCGTATCAAACCATTAGTAGTCCTTGGAGGTAAATTTAATTATACCACTATATACTCTCTCCCATTGAAATCAATGGTAACATTGTCTTTTGAGTGGTTTTTGAAGCGGTACTTTAACCGTCTTTTTTCCTCTGTATACGCGACTTTTTCGAGTAAAAAAAATTACGGAAGATTTTTTCCTCAAGAAATTCATATCTATATTTTATAAAGTTTCATACTTTTAACGATATTCTTGGTCAAAGCAAATTGGGTATTTAAATATGCATCTAGGAAAAAGAGAAGAAAAAAGAAAGAGTTAATTTGTGTGATTCCAAAAAGAAAGGTCTTTGAAGAAAGATATTTACATATGAGACGGTGTAAAACGTAGCTCGGTCTAATGCCGTGATCACCTAATTTAATTTCAACCAAAAGTTTAATATTATCTAGGTAAGTAAAAAAGGAATTTTTATGACTTCAAAGTTCAAACAAGAGAACATCGAATTAGATAAATTTAAATTTGATTGTTTAAACTAACTGCTAAAATAAAGAAGATGAGGGCATATATAAAACAAATGTGATAAAGAAATCTCATACAATCAATAAAAGCAAATAAAATCAAGGGTAGTAAAACAACTTGGAGAACCAAAATAACTTAAATGCTAATCACTATTGAGTTTACTTAACCTACCTCAAAATTGAACACTAACGTTATTTAAATTACTCCTCATAAAAAAATACAAAATGTAAATAATTGGAATTCCGCATCAAGCTTCTTTGTAGACGGAAGTTGACATTTTTAGTACTTATTGTGTATCTTGACGTTCAACGGTGGTTCAAGAGATAGAATATTACAAGTGGCAAAAATTAAAAAAATGACATTAATATAGACCCGTGCATCGCACGGGCATGAAATCTAGTATATATATATATATATATATATATATATATATATATAGAGTTAGGTTCAAATGAGTATTTCCTTAACTTTGAGTCCTTGAGTCCTAATCCAAGCCATTGGATCAAGAGGATGAATGGCTAGGATTAAAACAAAATGGAGGGTCAAGATTGTGAGACACACACAATCCAATCTCTTCAAACCCTAATTTATATACCCTTTTTCACTCATCTTCTTTCATTTTCACATTTCTCATTCTCTTTCTACCTCCTTTCTCTCTCTAACATCCTCTTTAAAAAAAAAAACCAAAGAAAAAAAACCCTAACCCTCTCCCACCGGTCCACCACCCCCACCCCCACCGGTCCCCTCCCCCGACGCCGCCATGCTCCCGCCTCCCCTTGCTCCGCCGCCATGCTCCGGGTCCGTCCGCCTCCCTCCTCCTCCGCCTGCCTCCTCCCCCGCCTTCGCCTGCCTCCTCCCCCGCCTTCCTCCTCCTCCGCCTGCCTCCTCCCCCGCCTTCCTCCTCCTCCGCCTGCCTCCCTCTTCCCCCGCGTCCCTCCTCCTCTCTTTTTTTCTTTTTTTTTTCTTTTCAGATTTGATTCATATTTAGTTCTCTTTTTTATTTTTAAAAATTTTTCTTCATAATCTGATGTTTTTTTTATTGTTTCCTTGTTTTTTTTATTTTGTTGGTGGTTGTTTTTTTTAATTTGTATCATCAAATTTATTTAATCTCGTTTTAGATCTGAAAAAAGGTTAAAAACTACCACTATTTCAAATCTCGTTTTTTATTTTTCAGATTTGTTATGTTTTTTTATTTTTTATTTCAAATCTATGTTTTATGTTAGATTCGTTTTTTACTAACCTTTTTTTCAGATTCGTTATTAATTATTTAGTTTATCCAGGTTTTTTTTCAGATTTCTTACGTTTATTTCTCATTTTTTCAGATTTCTCATTTTTTCAGATTTCTAGATCTTTTTCATTTTTCAGATTCACTTTCTTTTTTTTTAATCTTGGTTTTCATTTTTAAAATTTCTAGATCTCATATTTTTTTTTAATAACCACCACCAATGTTTTTCTATTTTTTAACTTCTCATTTTTTTATATTTTATTTTTTGACTAAAGATTCAAAATTATGAACTAAAATTACACTAGTATGGACTGAAGTTATACTATTATGTACTAGAGTTTCACTAGTACGTACTAGAGTTTCACTAGTACGTACTAGAGTTTCACTAGTACGTACTAGAGTTTCACTAGTACGTACTAGAGTTTCACTAGTACGTACTAGAGTTTCACTAGTACATACTAGAGTTTCTCTACTATGTACTAGAGTTTCACTAGTATGGACTAAAGTTTCACTACTATGGACTAAAGTTTCACTAGTATACACTAAAGTTTCACTATTATGTACTAAAGTTTCACAATTATGGACTAAAGTTTCACTAGTATACACTAACGTTTCACAATTATGGACTACAATTTCACTAGTATGTATTAAAGTTTCACAATTATGGACTAAAGTTGCACTGGACTAACGTTATCTTATTAAGGACTGAAGTTACTTAATTAATGACTATAGTTACATTAGTATGAACTGAAGTTACACTCATAAAAAACTAAAATCACATAAATTTGTTTAAAAATTATGTAAATTCAAATTTATATAGTTAAAATCATATTTTAATTTAAAGTTACACAAAAAATGGTTAAAGTTTCACTCTTAATGATTAAAGTTCGTCTCATAAAAAAACAAAAATCACATAAATTTGTCTTAAAATTATATAAATTCAAATTTATATAGTTTAAATAACATTTTAATTTAAAGTTACACAAAAAATGGTTAAAGTTTCACTCTTAATGACTAAAGTTCGTCTCATAAAAAAACAAAAATCACATAAATTTGTCTTAAAATTAAATAAATTCAAATTTATATAATTTAAATCACATTTTAATTTAAAGTTACACAAAAAATGGTTAAAGTTTCACTCTTAATGACTAAAGTTCGTCTCATAAAAAAACAAAAATCACATAAATTTGTCTTAAAATTACATAAATTCAAATTTATATAGTTTAAATCATATTTTTATTTAAAGTTACACAAAAAAAGGTTGAAGTTACATAAATAATTATTAAAGTTACACTCGGAATGTAGGTGAAAGTCATTAAAACTTACTCATTTTATTCTAATCTTGTCCCTTCATTTTGTTTAATCTTGTCCATTCATTTTTCTTTTAATCTTAGCCTTCCATCTTGTTCTAATCTTGTCCCTCCATCTCTTTCATCCAAAGGGCAAGATGAGGACTCATGGACTCCATTTTGAAGGTGGACTCATTATAACTTGCCTCTATATATATATATATATATATATATATATATATATATATATATATATAGAAACTGCATCATGTGAGTCTACCTTCTTTAGGTGAGTACGTCCCGTGATTATCCACCATTAGATCTTATACAAATCAAAGGCTGAGATTAATTCTTAATGACATACAAAATCCTCTAATTTTCGATGTTCAGTTCTCATAAGTGAATCTCACTTTCTCTCACTTGTCTCTCTCTATAATCACCTTCACTAAATTTCCCCTAATTCTAACGATAGCTTTATTCTGTCTCTTTTCGTCTCCATCACCCGCCGTTTCTTCAATCTCCCCACATCTATAATTCTAGATTCTCTTTTCTTAGACAAAATCAATTAAAAAAGTATCATCAATCGAGCAAAAGCAACGAACAAGACTATTTCATCATCAAATTTGCTCTCTAATCAATGATCATAGGTTCAATTTCAATAAACAGAGGTATTTAGCCTTCAATCCAAACCTTTTGTGTATTTTTGTTTTTGTTTAGTTGCTGCTGTTATTTTTGATTTGTTTTGAATGCTTTTTGTTTTATTTTAGTGATTCCTTTTGTTAACACCAGTAGGTCTTGCTTGCGACGGATCGGATCTTGCGACGGGTATTTTGTGAGAGGAAATGGGTAGAGGGGACAAGGTGGGCACCCCCCATGTGCTTCTCCACTCACCCTTAATGGGTATTTTGTGAGAGAATATGGTATTCGTCTTAAGCTTGCGACGGATAGTGTCCGTCACAAATGAGAATTTGTGTGTTAACACCTAAATTTTAGTCATATGAGTATATGCAAGGTTTGATTCATTTGTCTTTATTGTAATGTTGGAGTTGATTGTGTGCACCTTAATTGACATGAAAACGTAATTAATTATAAAGTAATTTGTTGCAATTGAGAGTTCGTTTTACGATAATAGTTTAATTGTTTTCTGTTTTAATTAACTAATTGTGATTTTCAATTTCTATGCTTTTACTAGGAATTGAAGATTTGAAGGAGTCTATATAACTCCTTAATTAATGACGGCTCGACGAACTTTGTGAGAAATTAGGTGATATAATTTCTAATTTGACAAACCGTGACGAATGCAGGTAAAAAGGTACTAATTTCTAAAAGCTAAATTCGGATGGTAGTTTAACTGATTTGGTTTAGTTATAAATTTGCGCTCATCAATTATGTAGTTTGAGAAAGTGATTGATAAATTTATAAGTCATAAAGTCGATGATGCGTATGAGCCAACGATAAATTCAACAAAACTGTAAAGGTCTTCGGAAATTAATATGGTGAGTTGTTCGAGTTTCGGTTTCGGTTTCGTAGATTTGATAATGTTGCAACTGTATAATGACTATTGTTTTTGCGTTACTGTAATAGTGTTATGATAATATAAATCCCAATATTACAATGTTGTAATAGTGTTATATTATAGGAACAATGTAGCAGTTTGTATTTGTGTTACTGTAATCATAAATGTATTTGTGTTACTGTAATGCTACTTATGTGATTGTGGTATGATAATGGTCTAAATGTGTAAAAGTTATGGTAGTTAGCAGCATAGTTATGTTAAATTCTTTATGCAAGTATGTTATGATGTATGTGTCATACTTTTCTAGGAGAGAACTCCTTAAAATGTATGGTTTAGTATATCTCTGTGGTTAAGGTAACTACATAATATTATACCATTTTTGATTGTAGGAGGAGGATACCTTTATTGTTATTCATTTCATTTAAAATTTTGAGTTTGTTTTGTTTAAAGGCTATTAGCTCAAACGGAAGAGCGATGTGCAAACCTTGCACAAAGATATGGGTTCAAATCCCATATAGCTGAATTATTTAAGATCATATTGTAAACCTTTCAAACATACCTTATAGCCTAATATGAAAAACTATCCTTATTATGTCTCGTTACCACATTCATTCATCCCAATAACATTGTGTTATTGTAACAATTTCATTTCATTTTAATTTATTAAAAGCATGTCAACAATGTTAACAACATTATACGTTAAAGTAACATGAGAATGATGTTACAATAATAATTGTCTAGTTCGTGTACTGTATAAGACGGTGTGAAACGTAATTCTATAATGTAAAGATACTTTTTTATTTTAGATTTTTTTCTGTAATGGTGGTACTGTAACGTAATTTAATCACTATAGTAACAATGATACAGTAATAGGTAACAATGTTACTGTAACAACATTGATACATCAAAGTAACATGAGATTAATGTTATAATAATAATTATCTACCTCGTTTACTATATAAGACGGCGTGTAAAGTAGTTCTATAACGTAAAGGTAATTTTTACACATTTTTAAAGTAACGGTGGTACCGTAACATGATTTACTCACTTAAGTAACAATGATACAATAACAATGATACGGTAATAATGATACCGTAACAATGATACGGTAATAACGGTAATAATGATACCGTAACATATTTAATTCATCAAAGTAACACATAAACAATATTAAAAGTTCCAAATTTTATTCATTTTAATAACAAAAGGCGAGTAAATACAAATCGGTCCAGGTATTTCTAAGACGCTGAAAAGTTTTGCAATACCATATCGCAATAATAATGAGAAAAGTATACAATAAGTATACATCAAAACCAGACATCAAAACCACACGCTAAGACATATATGTTATAGAACTCCAGCCCCTTGTCCACGCTTAAAAAGGACATGTCAACCTTAGGCGTAAACTCCACCTCAACAGTTTGTATCCATCTTTCGCTACCTCTTGGTGTGTTACTGTAATATATTGTCTCTTTGTATGCCTTTTTTTGTGTCCGTTGATTTCTCAAACCTTTTTTTTCATATTTCCTGAGATTCAAAACAAAATGTTTGACTATTAACAACTAAATCACATGTGAAAGCTTGTTGTCCATCATTAATCATGATTTTACAGTAACCATATTACAGTAAACATTTTTAAATAAGTAAACCATTTTATAAAAAATTAATTAATACTTTTGTAAAACCTTTTGTCAATATTCATCAAGAGCTCGACAAGAGTTAGTTGACCAAGCTTGTTACAAGAAAAGACAGATCATAATGCTAACGAGATATTCTTGTTCTGTACCCGTTGACATGCTCTATTAGAAGTGTTACAATTACAATGCATAAGTGTTACAGTAAAAAGATTATAACATTCCTTATTCTAACAATACTTGCAACAAAGAATGAAGCTATATCGGACTCAAACCCGCATCTTTGTACGAATCGTACATTGCTCTACCATTGAGCTAATAGCCTTTAAAAAAAGAGTATTCATCGCTACAAAACAAGTCCATGAAACTAAAAAACGCATAAAAGAGACTCTCATATATGGACTAAAACAGGTGTTACAATAACAAACCAGGTGTTACACTAACAATAATGACTATATTATCTTTACAGTAATATTGTTACAGTAACAATATTACAGTAACATGTGCCGAAGTATCTTGCGATAGTTTAATCCCCAAAAAATTACAACATATCAATTCCATTATAAATTTCACAATTTCATAGCCCTAACCCCAAGTAATAATGTTACAGTAACAATATCACAGTAACATATAAAATCCGACATAAAATCACACATTATTATTACAGAAATCAATCGCAATTTATTAAAGCACAAAACCATACGAACAATAATACTGTACTAAATCTCAGAATGTCTCAACAACAACAACAACAACAACAACAATAACAACAACAACAACAATTTAAACATAATTATTTTGCAAAAATTAAATTATTCAGTTTGAGTAAACCATTAGCCGTAATAGTTTTTTGAGAACGAAATCCTGAAAGACGGAAATCAACTAACAATTTTTTCATATCAATCAATATAAAACAAGAACAGTAATAACATGCTTAACGACAATCTCAAAAAAAAATTGCGAAAAAGGAGATCGATTTATACGTCTTCATTATTTCATAAACGGATGTATTAGAAATTTGACTAGATTTTTTGAAGATTTTCGCTTGAGTTTAGATAACTTTTTGGTTGATTTTGAAAGTTAAGGAAAGGTTTGAAAATTACCTGTGAATGATCTTGTTGAACAATTAATGACTGCAATTATTAAAGAGAGAAGATTTGTAGAGAGATAAAAACTATCAAAATAGTGAAACATCAAAAGACGGCATCTAATTTTATATTTCTGACATAATTGTTGGGGTAACGTGGACTAATGAGCACTGTTGGATCTTGTTGATCCAATGGTCCTTATTCATAGGACCGGACTCATCTAAGAAGGTGGACTCATCGGATGCTCATTAGTCCACGTTACTATTACAGTAACATGTGTTGGGTATTTTACATATAGCTAATTATTGACAAATAAGATCATTGAATTTTGAATCTCCATACAAAATGCTATTACATATAGCTAAGTATTATTGTTAGTCTGTTACGCTAACGCAATAGTCACGTAGATTTAAAACTCATACACGTGAAACATGTGTTACATGTAACTACTCATACGAGTTTGAACTCGTATGATTAGTGACTTGTATAAAGTAGTTCTAAAATGTTAAGGTAACAATTATTTTCTTTTATAATTTTTATAGTAACGATGTGACCGTAATATCATTTACTCGTTAAAGTAACACTCGTACCGTAACTATGTTACGGTAACATCATTGATTTGTCAAAACATGTAATGTTACTTATATTATACTTCGTATAAAGTAGCCAACTAACAACATTTAATCGTTAGAAACAAAGAAAAATAATCAACAAATGGTCGTTGTAGCAAGCAAAATAGTGACTATACTCACTATTGCCAAAATTATTTCAGTGATCTACTAAGCTACTTTTATAAGTATATTTGACATTATGGTGGCCTAGTCTACCTTGCACTTCTGGACATGTAGTGGAGGTAAATGGCTAGTCGAGGGCTTCAAGTGCTCCATTCAGTGCAACAAGTTATATAAATTTCAATAATATTCCGTCGATAAATTAAAAAAAGAAAAAAAAAATATTAACACTAAAACGAAATAACATTTAAACTCATGTAAATCATGACAGCCTTCATGTAAACGCTTTCATACTATCAATTGGATGCAAATTGCAGAGAAATCAACCACTTAATTCGTAACCTAATTTTTATAAGTAGGAAACCACTTCCTGCAAAAGAACACCAATTAGCCTTCAAAAATAGGCTAATGTTATAGATAAACTTGACGTATTTCATGTAAGAGAACTAAAATTCATAGAAAGTATACAAAAAGACATTAATTTCAATCAAACTATAAGAAATGATGAAAGTTGATTTTAGATATCAAAATTAATCATTCTATACTACTGAAAATGAGAATTATAAGATAGGATATTGATTTCTAAATCTCACAACCTTTCCTTTTTGAGATCCATAGCCTCTGATTCGACAAATAGTTCATGATAATCGCCGGAATTTCGAGCTTCATGACGCCTCATTTGTAACGATTGATCATTGGAGTGAAAAACACATGATTATCGATGAGAATCAATGATTTTCTTGATGAGATTTTGTAAATTTGGGGATATATCTTAGGAAAGGGAAAGGAATATTGAGAGGTTTCCTAAGCACGAGGAAACAATAATCAGTATTTGATTTTCCAAAGCGTGTGTTTTGAAGCAGTGATTTGGTTTATGACGTGGACGAACGAGAGCCATTGATCTCCCAAAAACCAACGGTCCAAGATAGTAGGACGTACTCACCTAAGAAGCTAGACTCACCGGATGTTCACTCTATATATATATATATATATATATATATATATAGATATATATATATATATATATTACAATAATATATATATATATATATATATATATATATATAGAGTCTGAATCCGGTGAGGCAGCTAATTATGGCGAGGCAGCCTGCCTCACCAAACTTCTCATTGGACTGATACTATTTCGTTGGGCTGACTCAAGTCATGTTGTTCATTAGGCTGACAAACAATTAGGGGTCATTCCTAATTGGCCCAAACACCATCTATCTTACGTAAACCCCAAACCCAATTTCACAATTTCCACCAACACTTTCTCTCTGCTTCTTCATAAGAACAACACCATCAACGTTCTGAATTTCAATCAATTTCTCTCTGCTGCGATTCTACAAAATTGGGCGTCGATATCACCGAAACAACACACAACAACGTGAGTTTATCAAATTCAGAAGAAAATTTCAATTTATTTTCAGGTAATTTTAAAATTTTATCAAAATTGAGCATATTCATAAATACCGTTGATTAATTTATGATATAAGTCTCGATTTTCATCAAAAATGAATTTTTTTATCAACCTCCTGATTTCTTATTAATTACAATGTTGTTTTTGACGTTTTGCAGCTCTGATTGTTATGGGGATTGTAGATATCACAATACTTGATGATAATAGTTCTATTGAAACAGGTATGTCTCAATTTTGCCGCTTTGATTTTGATTTTGTGAATCTAAAACTTGGTTGGTTGAATCTTAAAGACGACATTGTAATATTCTAGGTTTTTGTTAATGTGAAATAGAGACTTGATGTTGGTGTTTATGATTCATGTGTAATAAAGACTTGGTTTTGTGATTATTATAATAGTCGCTCTGTCACGGTGAAAAGTTAGTTATATAATGCATTGTATATATGTTTGTTTCTTTGTGAATCTAGAACCTGTTTTTGTGAAACTTAAACACGATTATGCGAAACTGATAATCATCGTTCCGTCATGTTGAGAATTTAATTATATGATGCATATATAGTTGTTTAGTTGTGAATCTAGGACATGATTTTGTGAAACTTAGACATGATTTTGTGAAACTTATAATTTTTCCTATGTTAGCAGTAATATGTTTTTTTGTTTTTTATGTTTGAGTTGTTGTTAACCCGTGACATGATTTTTGAATATTTATTACCATCGTTGTGAGTTCTAGACAGTATTTTTCCAAAGGAGTATCTAATTAAAGGTTTGTTTATTTACACAGGAAGATACACCAGAAGAGGAAGAAGCGGAATAAAGAGTGAAGAAGCGGAATAGAGAGTGATGTATTCCCAGGATGATGAGGATTGAATAAACACAAGTTTTAGCTACGTTTCTTTTATGTTTGATTTATTTTGGTTTTCAACTCAAGCATTTAGGAATATGTTTTTGGTTAGCATTTGATGATTTTGTAGTATTTAATGATTTTGTTAATCCTAGACCATATTTTGTGAAAGATAGACATCAATTTGTGAAATCGTTTATTAAAAGTTTATTATTTCAGATTTTGTGAATCCTAGACGTAATTGTGTGAAACCTAAGTTTGATTTTATGAAACGTTTGTGATTTTGTGAAACTAAGACATCAGTGGGTGAAATCGTTTTACTTTAAAGGTTACTATTTCATATTTTGCGAATACAATATGTAATTGTGTTATGATTCCTTTTACGTGTGAAATTTCTTACACGTAAATTAGATTCAAAACATGAAATTCAAAGATTCATAAACGTTAGCTATAGGATTCACAAACAACTGCCCTACTTTAACAAAGTAAAATTTTTTTTGCACAAGAGTTTCACAAATTGAGATCTTAGTTTCACAAATGACTGCCCTACTTTAACAACTAGGATTAGCCGTAGGATTCATCACATAGATTAGTTGTAGGATTCACATACTAAAAGCCCAAGTTTCACAAGGCCAAATCCTATTTTTAAAAACTAAGTTAATAGATTCGCAATTCAAAAGTGTGAGATTCACAAACTGAGGCCCTAGATTCACAAAAGTGCAAGTTGAGCTGCTTGTATACTAAATAATTACCTACTTTTCTAAATCGTTTCTCTTATACAAACTGTTGTGGAATAATACTTATACAAACTGTTGGAAACGAATGTCTACTAAATTGTGGATTTACAACTAAGGATTAACACCGTCTGAATTGTCTTGATCCCACAGTCTTGATCCCTTGAACCCACCGTCTTGATCCCTTGATCCCACTAACACAACACAAAAACTTTAGGAAAAAACCTATACCAACAAAAACAAGCAAGGATATACAATTAGTTAAAAAAATATATACCAAAGTTATATATAAAAGGAAATGACATCAGTTTTAAGACAAGAAATTTTTCAAAATATATATGTTTATCGTGATGAAAAAAACAAGTTGAATTACTATTTTCATAGGAGTTTCACAAACTAAGATCCTAGATTCACAAACCTTCGTTGTAGGATTCACAAACCTTAGCTGTAGGATTCACAAATTGATGTCTTACTTTAACAAAGAAAATTCCTATTTTCCAAGTAGTTTCACAAACTTGGGTCTAAATTTCACAACACAAAAAGCCAAGGTTCACAAACCTTAGATGTAGGATTCACAAACAGATGCCCTACTTTAACAAAGAAAATTCTTATTTTCAAGGAATTTTTACAAACTTGAGTCCTACATTCACAACACAACAAGCCAAGTTTCACCAAAACTAACGGCTAACCCGAGTGAAGAACAATTGCCAATTGCTCTGTGCACCCGCCATTATCAACATGCTATCAATACGAAACAGATTTGCGCTTATCGCTTAACTTCGGAAAAAGTATTGGCCTGTTAATCGCTTAATTTTGTGCAAAACAAACCTAGAATAACGAAAGTGAACTATTTAATGACGAAAAATCAAGTAGATTAAGCTTAGAAGGATAAAAGTGATAATAATCAGAAAAGAGGGAAAACCATATAGAAGTAGGATTTCAAGTTGAATATGCATAATTAACGAAATCACCATAGTAACTACAGAAAATCGAAAAGAGTACTTACAAATAACAAACACATACATTAAAGTATTAGTAAAGAGTTAATGTGTGAATCTTAGACTTTGTGTTGTGAGCATAGGACCTATCTTATGTAGTTTCACAAAATAAAGTCCAGGATTCACAAACCTTAGGCGCGGGATTCACAAAATAGAGGCATACTTTCACAAAGTCAGTACCTATATTCACAGCAGTTTCACAAAGTAAGGTTCATGACTCACACCACAAAGTCCAAGATTCACAAACCTTAGGCGCATGATTCACAAAATAAAGGCCTACTTTCACAAAGTCAATTCCTATGTTCACAAGAGTTTCACAAACTAAGGTCTTAGACTCACACCACAGAGTCCAAAATTCACAAACTAAACCCTAAAAAAGGGAGGGTGAACCCCTATCTAGGCTGAATGGGATCATAAGGGGTAGAATTTCTTATTTTCAAGGAGTTTCACAACCCTAAAATCGAAAAAAAAAACTATCAGAAATTAAAGAGAAATCGGAAGGTATAGGAATTACACAAATTAGTGAAGAAAATCAAAGCAACAATATCAGAATTTACCATTAAATCGAAGACCGATATCCTAGGAAACAAGCAAGGACATCAGACGCACATGCACGACAAAAATAATGAATGAATCTTAAATTTCATCATAAAAATACTATAAAAAACGTAATCACAACAAAATCAAGCAATAAAGTAGTGGAAAGAACCACTTAACACAGTGAAATTACGCAAATACAATCATTTCTAAAGGTAGAACTTTGTAAAATGAAAATGAAAATTCAACATAAATTGCGAAATTTACTCAATTGAAACTATTAAAAAGATGAAATTAAGACATTAGATATATTGTTACCTGTGAATTTGATTAGAACAACAAAATATTGAAATAAATCAGCAAGACGGAGTGAACGACGGTGAAAATTAGAGAGAGAAAAAAATTAGAAGAGAGAGAAAAAGAATAAAAGACGGCTGGATATTATGAACACAAATTGAAGGACATGGGTTATAAAGGATTGATGACGTGGTGTAATCCTGTGCGTCGATGGTAACTAATTTAGTGCGTCTAGTCTAATTATGTTGGATGGTTGAGATGGGTACAGTTGCCTCACCCTAAGAAGGGTGTCTCACATGATTCAATTCATATATATATATATATATATATATATATATATATATATATATATATATATATCCGGACCTTTCCCCCTAGCCACAAGTCATCCTTTACCCTCATCGGTTGAGGATAACTTGGCCTTGACCAAGAAGCTCGCCCATCCGTCTTTCTTGCCTAACGCCATGTGGTGTCGAGCAGGGTGTGACCGCTTTTTATAATTAGAAAGTGTCCAATTTTTAGAGTAGTCACGTTTTTACATAACATTTAAAAGTTTATCATAAAGCGGTCATTTTTCGTTCGACACACTATACAACATAAAGTATGGACTTAAACTCAATGTTTGCAGGAATCAGAGTGCTAGTAAAGTGTGACCAAGTGAAGAGGCTTTCTGAGGCATTCACTGACAAAAATGGTGATTTCAAAACTACTCTCCCATCAAATTCTCCAACCTCGGAAGCAGCGACTTCACCAAAATGCTTGGCTAAACTGCTCGGTGGCCCGACCCAACTTTATGCCCTGAAGCAAAATATGGTATCGGAGATTGTTTTGTCACGAGGTGATAAGAACACCTACACTACACTTGCCCCTCTCGTCTTCTCCAAAGCTTGCATCGGGAATTGTGGATCCCGTGACCAACACACCGGCTCATCGAAGACTGTTGAAATTCCTTTTCCCGCGGAGTGGGGCTTACCACCAAGTAGCGATTTCTTTTCTTTCTTTCCTATTATCGGTATACCATGATTATAAGTGTACTTTCGTAATCCTGTCTCAGATTTTCTGAAGGATTTGTGGTTTTAAATTGGTTTAAGATCTAAGATTTTGTGTTTGTACTTTAGTGTTTCTTTAGGTTGAAGTTGGTCTATGTTGGAGATCTTAATATTAGTATTATAATAATGTTTGAATAAATAACCAAGTTTGTTATTTACATTATTATGTAAGAACTCAAATGGTGAAATATTGAATCCTTGTAATATAGAGAGTATGTCTGTATAATAATATTAGTAATAAACTACAGTTTAACTAGTCTTCTTCTACCTCCTAACCTCCATATACTTGCATATCGATCATAGATGTATGCAAATATGCAATGTTGCTCTTTTCCTTGTATTCGTATCCTTTTTTGGATTATTCGGATAAAGTTCCATATTTTGTGTGGTTCAAATTTAGTTATATGTGGTGCTGTGTGTCCGTGTAGTGCAAATTTAGTTATATGTGATGTAGTGTGTTTCCTCCTAATTCTTATGCCAAAAGAAAAAGAGAATGTTATGAAAATAGGAGGGAATATTTAATAAACGAAGTTATGAGAAGAGGTTTGTATAATATAAGGTGTTTTTGTACAATTTACCGTAAATTGTACGGATTATTACACAAGAATTTGTTAGGAGAGAGTATCTAATAAAAGAAGTTATGAGAAGAGGTGTGTATAATTTAAAGTGTTTTTCACTAATTACCGTAAATTGTACAGAGTATTACACAAGAACTTGTTAGAAAATCCGTATTTTCAACACAAAAAAGTTTGCTACACTTCAAACCTTGAGTTAGACATGGATATTTAGCATTTTTCGATCTCAAGTTTGACCTTCATATAGAAACAAAATTAGGGAGTTATATCCACTCGACTTTCTTTCCTCTTTCGTCTGTCTCCTTAATTCGAGTATCTAAATAACCCGTTACATTGAAGCTAGGACGTTCTATTATGTACTCCCTCAATACCAAAATGATCTCTTCACTTGTCTAATATATGCGAGTAGTATTTTAGTGAAGTTAGAAGATCATTGTGATATGGAAGGAGCAGGATTACGGCCTAAAATGTTGTGAAATTAATTTACAGTCAATTAGGAAGCAAAATGTGATGTACTAATACATTCTAATTGAATTGGTAAGTGGTAACCACCACTCTTAATTACAGAATGGTGAATGATATCCTTTTATTGTTTGATAATTGACACATAACTCAATCATCATAAAAGCTTGTAATAATGATTCATTAAATCAAATAATGATTGAAAATGAAATTTAGTGTGAAAGTGATTGCTTGATAATCCTTTTGAACTAAAGCTGAGTAACTCGAAAGTATGAGAAATGATTTCGAATGGCCTATAATAAAAGATCAAAAGTCGTGTGTGATAGAATCCGTCAATGTGAGATTATGACATTGAGACGGTATTTTAAACCCGAAAAAGATTGAATCTTTGCTTCCGTTGGGATTGAGAGATACATATATCACTTTATTAACGAAGAAGTTAAGCATCGTATAGAGCAACCCCTTACCAGTTGATCTAAGTGTTCATGGGTGTGATCCGGACACATCTTCGAGAATTTACTTGGCAGTAGAACTGTGTTTATGCACTGGATTCGATCAATGACCTCCTACGGTTCTGCCATAATTCTGTCATCTTAAGCTGTTTTAATTTCTCTTTGGATTAATGTGACAATCTACTTACCAAGTTTAGGATCCTCTAATTATTGAATGCACTCATTAATCATTTCATGTACTTACATGGATGCTTAGGGTGTATAAATATATATATGGCTTTCCACACTCATTTCTAAAAAACAATAACTTATTTCTCTTAGTTATTCTTGCTTGTCTTTCATTAAAATGGCTAATTCTATGAAATTTTCTCAGATCATTGCTGTACTTATTATTGCATTGGCCTTTTCAAGGTTATGCCTTTCGTCGTGCTCTCGAGTTAAGGGATATGTCTCCTGTACTGACTGTCACCCTGACTACGATTTCTCTGGTTTGTAATACTTATCATGTCAATAATGTGTTTGTTTCCGTCTTAACGACTTTTTTTTATTATGTCGAGGGGTAAGGCCCGTCACTAATACTTAGACTTGGCAAAACTGACCCGCGCCGAATGGCCGGCATGAAAAACCCGGCCCGTCCCCGGATTGGCGATCCAAATTTGGCCTGAAACCTGAATTGACCCGACCCAAATAAGTTGATAACAATCCACCCTAGAATGACCTGCACTCGAAATGACCCGACGCGAATTCTTGCAAACTTGATCCCCAATGGACCCCACCCGATCGACTCGTTTGTCAGGTCTACTAATACCCATATACGAATGTTAAATGTTCGACACGGACGAATAATATTGATCAAATGCAAGCATCTTCAAACCTCTATTTTTGTTAGGAATCAAAGTTCAAGTGAAGTGTGATCAAGTAAAGACGATTTCCGAGGCAATCACCAACAAAACCGGTCATTTCGAGGCCATTCTCCCAACCGATTCTTCAGCAACCTCGCTAGCCTCGACAACACCAAATTGTTGGGCTGAACTCGTTGGTGGGGCGAGCCAACTCTATTTCCCGAAACAGAACACCATGTCCAAGCTATCTATCACATTACACGATAATAGCACCTTTTCTCAAACTACTCCTCTCGTCTTCGCAACATCTTGCAGTTCCAAATGCGAGTACAAAATTGAACAATCGAGTAATGGTACAAGTATGACTGTTTATGTTATAATGCCTAACGGAACGACAGTGACAATCACCAGTGCTAATGGTACTGTCACTATTACTAATGCTACTACTGCTGTTACTACTACGACAGCGCAATTATATTTCGATATTTCTTAAACATGTTTTATATGGGATTCGAGTTTGGGTTGTTATGTCAAGGTGGCATTCTTATTCTTCGGCCTTTTAATGGGTATGTACTTGTGTAATTGGCATTGTTGATGAATGAAATCTTGCCAATCGACTTTGCGTACTTGTGTAGTTGTGTGTAATCTTTATTCGAGAGCGTTTGGTTGGCAAAGAGATGAAAGACTCTACTACAATTGGGGTACCTAGCTAGTAGCAAAGGGTACCACTCGGCACTCGCTACCCCAAACTTCCAAAAAAATGGTTACGAACATTGATTTTTGCTACCAACAGTTATCAAATTTGAGGCCTGAACGACTTAAAAATAAGTATAAATCTAACATGAGAAAAATTCGTTACCCAAAATTTTAGTTCTAGCCTTCTAGGTATGCGCCTGCTGACTACAATCCATATTATCATGATTATAACAATTCCAAAAGGAGCCTGAGTTTATAAAATCTTGTGATTTTGATCGGACTTCAACGTAAAAAATCGAAAAAACATTTCGACTTTCCAATTTTATAGTTTTGTTAAGCGAAGTATTACTAATGTTACTAACTTATCCTTACCACTATAACTCTGTATTCATCTTTCATGTAAATAACTACTGTAATATTTTGAAGTGATACTCCAACCGTCTCAGTCAATAATTTACGGTTACTTTATTTTTCACTCACAAAATAAAGTAAGTATATGTTATCCACTTGAACGGAGAGAGTAGCAGATTTATCATTACCCTAGATATATGATGAAATCTCTGATTTTCATTAATAAGTTATAAAGTGGATTTTCTCTCCTTTATTCGAGTGTTACGCACTCCCAATTTCATAGATTTCGGAAATCAAAATCGAAAATATAATCACTTACCTCAACATTATTTACCATTCAGCCATACATATTGCCTACTGAATTACTCGTAGTTGCTTGATCATTTACTTCAGCCTTCAGGTGACAATGATTTCTCTGGTTAGTATATCTATCCCCCCTTATATAAATACTGGCGCAATAAGTCTCACTTTTAAAAACATACTCTTTCAATCCTAATCATTATTTTTTTTTTGAGAAATATTTTAATTAAAAGTAAACAAATATTTGTGATGGAAGGAGTAATTTTGGAATGAGTAATTTTATATGACTGCGCTATGGGTATATGACAATTCCTGCATTTTATTACACTCGGATAAAAGTAATGTTCAAGTGCATAGTATATTTTTTACTTGTCGCACAATCATTGCATTTTGGTATACGAAATGAAGGCAATCGAGTATGTCATGCTCGTGGCATTGGCCATGGCGCGGATTTTGACAAGTTATAAAAATGCCCTCTTATATGTATCTGTGTCCGACACACATACACGAGGAGGTCCATGTAATTATGTATCATATCGTGACCTCCGAATATCAAATGCTATTTTTTTTTTGCAGGAATCAAAGTGCTAGTAAAGTGCGATAGAGTGAACAACAATTTCGAGGCAATCACAGACAAAACGGGCCATTTCAAGACGACTCTCCCATTAGAAGACGGTCCAACGACCTCGCAAAACTGATGGGCTAAACTAGTTGGTGGTCCGACACAACTTTACGCAACAAAGCAAAACACCATGTCCAAGATTTATACACGAGCCGATAAAAACACTCATACTCTACTCACTCCACTCGTCTTCTCGAAATCTTGCCACGGCAAATGTGAGTCCCAGGACGCAAATATCAGTTCATCAAAGCCCCTTGCTGCCGCCGTATTCAACGTAATAGGCAGCTTCGGGAATGTTGTGGCTGAATCTAATACACTCACACCAATAATACCCTTTAATTAAGCATGTTTTCAAGTTAAATTGAACTTGGTCCGGATTATGAAATATGAATTCCTGTTTTTCCTAACGGCACACGATAAGAAGTTAATTAGAGTGATTTTTAAGAATATACCATCAGAAAGTGATGTCAAACTAAGGGCACACGTTAGAAAACTGAATAAATTATATAAATAATCCAACCATCTATGGCTTATGCCTTATGCTATGTTATGCAAGGATGTACTTATAAGATATGAACTGTTGTATTATTGAATGTATATTGTTACAATTGAATGCTATGGTATATATATACTAGTGCTCTAGGTTAGAATACAAGGATGTTGCTATAATTACAATATATGATTGTGTGAATATGTCTAGTTGTATTTCCATTTAAGTGGATTCTTGCTTAGTATGTAGAGAAAGATGTGGGAGATATGGAAGATATGTGAGATATATGGTTAATACGCCCCCGCAAGATGGACGTCGTTGAGAGGAGTCCGATCTTGTCTCGTAGGTCATGGAAACGTTGTTTTGGTAGTGGTTTGGTAAGAGCGTCAGCTAGTTGGTCTTTGCTTGCAACGTGTTGTATGCGAATGTGACCAAGCTGTAGTTGTTCCCAGACGAAGTGAAAGGAGAGCGCCATATGCTTCATTCTTGAGTGGAAGACAGGGTTTTTGGCATACATAGTGGCTGACATGTTGTCGCAGTATAGGGCTGGCGGTTTAGTGATGATGATGTGAAGTTCGGTAAGAAGGTTACGGAGCCAGAGTAGTTCAGTGGTGACGACAGCTACTGCTCGGAATTCCGCTTCTGTAGTGGATAATGCAAGGCCTCGTTGCTTTTTGGAGGACCAAGAGATAGGGTTGCGGCCTAGATAAACGATGTATCCAGTGGTTGAGAGGTAGTTGTCTTTATCACCTGCAAAATCAGCATCACAAAAAGCATGTAAGAACAAAGGAGAGGTGCGATGAAGTTGAAGACCAAGGTTTTGGGTGCCTTGGAGGTAGCGAAGTAGTCTTTTTAGGGCGGACTAGTGGGTCGACGTAGGGTGGTGGATAAATTGTGCAAGGCGGTTGACTGTGAATGCAATGTCCGGTCGCGTAAGGGAGAGATATTGAAGGCTTCCTACTATAGCACGGTAGTCCGAGTGGTTGTGGATGGGAGAAATTGTATTATTGAATGTATATTGTTACAATTGAATGCTATGGTATATATACTAGTGCTCTAGGTTAGAATACAAGGATGTTGCTATAATTACAATATATGATTGTGTGAATATGTCTAGTTGTATTTCCATTTAAGTGGATTCTTGCTTAGTAGAGAAAGATGTGGGAGATATGGGAGATATATGGTTAATAGTACCAACTTGGTTTTTGTCATTTGTTGATGAATGTAACGAGCGCCATATTATCAAGAATTGTTGATCCGTTAGTTTTGACTCTTGATCGCTTTAAGTTTTAGTTTACTTAGATGGCGGTTCAGGCACAATAAAAAGCCATGCCATGTTCTTTTGTATTGAACTTGTGAGAACCGATCTGAATTGAGTTGAACTGATTTGAATTAAACTGAAATAATTAATAGCAACTAAACTGGATTGGACTAAGCTGATCTGAACTGAACTGAATTGAACTTAATAAACTTTTATTAATCTCTTCATCTCTATCATTTATATAAATGGAGTTAGGAGAGTATAATTCAAATCAATCTGTATTTCGACATTTATGTCGTCTTAGGATTTTGCTCGGCTACCCGAGTAGAAATCCTACAATTTACTAGGTCATGATAGTTAGCTGTTCTAGCTAGGATTTAGAATGGAAACATTGACATTTGATTACGAAAATTGTTTTGCTATCTAATGATTTGGCTTAAAATTAGTCGTAAAGATCGATCTCCTTGTCGCTTAGTAATTCTAATATCGTCAAATCACAACATCACAAATACGGTTCAATGGATGAATAATTGTAAAATGACTATCAAAATTATAAAGTTATGCCCGTAAATGTAAAATCTATCAATTAAAATTCGGGTGAAATTTCCGGGGTCTCAGTTTGAGCGAGCCTTGACTTTGGTCTCGTCAGCTAGGCAGACAGGAATCACAGGATGATTGAATCCATATGTGTAATTTGCATGCTATCGGATTTATTCTGGGATTTACCTAGCATCAGGTAGCAATCATGGGTTCCCTCACCATTCAAAATAATATAATAATCAAGTAAAATCTACCTTTTATTAATAAAACAGAGACATTTAAAGGTTTTAGAGTGATCCACATCATCAATACAAGTTTTCCAATTAGCAATGAAATACAACATTTTTCCTTTAAAAGCAAATGCCACTTCTATTTTCTATTGAAATAAACAATCGTAAAAACTTTATCAAAAGTTTTGAAAATTAAAATTATTAGATAATATTTGGTCAAGGCATTCATCTATAATAATAATACCTCTAGAATGAAGACAACTATTCCATCCGTCCCGGTCAATTGTTGTTTTATTCGTTTTTAAGGTGTCTTAGTGGATTATTGTTCTTTCTATATTAAGAAGGTTTTATAGGAGTAGTTTGATCACCCACTCAGACTATTGTCACTAAGTAGAACCAGAAATGGTCACTCACTCTTACCATCAATAACATATCAGTTGATCTTGCCTCAGACGGACCATTTTGGTCTAAAGTAATAATAAGACGAGATTTTGTAACCATTTTACAGTTAGATGTAATCACTATTGAAAACAAGTTGATATAAGCTGTGGTTAACATTATATCAAAAAGTGGCAATATAATTCCGTCTTATTTTACAGTCAAAAATAGTCCGTCTGAAATAAGAATTTGCGATAACCTACATTTCCAATTGAAGTTGAAGTTGTATGATCATCTGCTTCAGGTGACAATGATCTACTCAACATCCAGTGGGGCCCTCTAATTGAATGCCTCAATTAATCTTTTTCATTAACGTGCATGGTATTTCACTCTATATAAAGTCTGCATGCTATACTCTCATTTCCAAATAAACTGCTTTACATTCATTCATAATATATATAACTCCTGCATATTTAAACTATGGCTAGTAATAATATGCCATTTCTTGTGCTTGTTATAGCATTGTTTGCCTTCTCAAGGATACACCTTTCTTCATGCTCTCAAGTCATGGGTTCAGTCTTATGTACTGACTGTGGTACTGATTATGATTTCTCTGGTTCGTACATCTTATCGCTCCTTATATTCCCTCCGTCCAGGTCAATTTTTGTCAACTTAATGGATGAAAAGTGGACAATAGTCGTATTAGGTGATCATATTACTCATATAAGACCTTTCTAATGTAGAAATAATAACAATCAATGAGACACCCTAAAAAGAAATAGGCCAACAATTGACCAGGGCGGAGGGAGTATAACTTAGCAAGTTAATATAACTATAGACATATAGTGCATTTAAAAAATAATTAAGTACGGAGCGAAGATTCACTATAATACCCACGAGATGTTACAAATGTATATCTCGATCTTTTACGTTACCTACGAGATGTATCGTTCTTTTACATCACTTTTGAAAACATACTCATTCCTTATTTCAATCATTATTTACTTTTTTGTGTTTTTGTCGTACAATCATTGCATTTTATTACCTTCGTGTATCTGTGTCCGACACTAATACAAGACTGATACACGAGGTCCATGTAAATATCAAATGTGACCTTTTTAATACCAAATGCAAACATTATTACAGGAATCAAAGTGTTAGT